>JACWGB010000207.1:0-18235 GCA_019775275.1 Penicillium sp. VS AB III KN | reverse complement strand
AGAATAGAGACTAATTCTTGAAGAGAATTATAGCTAAAGGATAGGACGCCTTTTCTTATAGAAGAGGCTAACATAATGTTTGTGCGGTAGGGAAAGAATCATAAGCGAAACGCAGGCGGATCGGAGGCGAATCGCTACTAGTACGGCACGTATAACAAAGAATCCGGGAATAGCTTCAAGGAAGCCCATTCCGTAACAGTCTTTCGGACAGTTTAGGCGCGTTTACTTCGACCTAATTTAGCTCCCCCCCGCCTATAACCAACATCGGTAGATCTTATATTTCTATGTCGAGGGTATTAGGTTTCATTGGATCGTGACCTATATATATAAAGGAGAGTACTAGTTCGCTATCTAGCAATTTGTTTAGCTTGTAAAGAACTAGTAGAACCTACTAATCAAGGCCTTCTACTATAACAATAAGTCATTAGTAGGGAAACTAGCAGAAACCTACCTCGTAGGTAGTAGGATAGTCGTTTACTATAGCCTACTAGCCTATCCAGAGATAAACGGGTACGTAGAGAGAGTAGGGGGTATGATCATCCTCCGAATACGTATATTGATACTAGAAGGGAAGCTCCCAAAGGAGCTATAGCTAGAGGCGGTATCTACGGCCGTATAGCTACTAAACCGTACGCCGACGTATATCGACAAAGAGAATAGGTAGATTATGCCGTAGGATAAGGTCCGAAGGGAGTTCGTAGGAGATAGGATACTAAGGGTCAACCTATCCGGCGTAAGGCTATACGGATGCCTCGTATACTACCGTATCCAGAAGCTCGCAAAATCGGACAAGATATATCCGCGGGCAGAGACCGGTTTTCTGGTTGGTTATATGGCCGCGAATATATAGAAGATCTGGTTTCTATAGCGTAGAAGGGTCGAATACATAAGAGATGCGATATTCGATGAATCCCGACGGTATATACCTAATTATTAGCCTTTCTAGCTAGTTCCGCTGCCGTAGGCGGCGGAGCCAGAGATACTAGACGAGGAACAACGGCGATAGGCCTTATAGGCGTCTATCTCTACTAGCACTATACTAGAAACTATAGGACGCCCTCACGAGGATAGTAAGGGTAGTAAGACCCCTTACGAGGATAGTAAGGGTAGTAAGACCCCTTACGAGGATGTTAAGGGTAGTAAGGCCCCTTACGAGGATAGTAAGGGCAGTAAGGCCTCTTACGAGGATATTAAGGCCCCCGCGTAACAGATAGAACATTAGAGACAGCAGGAGATAACAGACAAACCGATAATAGAGGCTATCTACCCCCCTAAGCGAGCGTTGTTATCGCCTAATCGGCTAACAGAACGCACGTAGGAATCTCTAGAAATTGTCCCGGGGCTATTCCTATATCCACAAGATATTCCCTTACCTCCGACACTACCGTATAAAGATAACGCTTCTATAGCTAGTTAGGGGGTAGGATCGGATAAACTAGGGCTTACCGAACAATAGGACTAGCCGCCAGAAGACGAAGAGGATGAGCTAACGCGATAGCTTTAGAACGAACTCGCGGCCCCGACACGAGAGATATTCGGAGACGTAGATACTAGGAACATCGTTAGCGAGCCTAGGAAGCGGAAGAAGAGATAGGATAATAACTATATAGTATATAGCACGATATTCATTGATAAGGAAGACACCCCAACTATACTCTAGGCCTTCGCAACTAGCTTATATGCAGAGAGACTAGAGCGACGTTACCGTGATGACCTTCCTCCGCCCCCGAAGTACTACAAAGACGTGCTAAAGTATCCTTATCAGAATAGCTTTCTAGCCGCAATAAGGAAGGAGATCGACTCGATTAGAAAGAGAGGGACGTTTAACGTGGTTTAACGCCTAAATAATCGGTTAAAGCAGATCCTACCTCTAATATAGGTATTTACGTATAAGTTAGACGAAAATAGGTATCTTGTAAAGCATAAGGCTCGTATCTACGTACGCGGTAACCTCGAAACTATTACGGTAGAAGAGAAACGGGCTACAACGCTCGCTACCCGTACTACGAGGATGCTTTTCGCCCTCGTCGCTACTTTCAACCTCGATCTCCGCTAGCGGGATATAGTCACGGCCTTTCTGAATAGCCGGTTACACAAGGAGACCTATACGGGTATGCCGGATAGTTTTATAGCCTAAGGGATGTGCTAGAGGCTAAATCGGGCATTGTACGGCCTTAGGATTTCGCCGAAGTTATGGTAGTAGGAAGCTACCGGGGTATTGAAGAAGCTTGGCCTACGCCAGGTCCCCGAAGACCTATACGTCTTTGTGGGGGATAGGATTATTGTCTTCTTCTATGTCGATAACATTCTTATCGCTAGTTATCCCAAGGCGAAGAAGCGTGCTTAGTAGTTAGAACGTGATCTCGAGGCCTATTAGGAGCTAACTAACTATAGGGATACGGCCTAGTTCCTTAGTATACGTATCATCCGCAACCGCGCGTAGTATAAGCTATGGCTATACTAGGATAGCTATATTACTAGCGTAGCGGTTAGATACAACTTAACGGACCGTCTACCGGTATATATACTATTACCGGTAGAAGAACTAGTCCTATACGAAGGGACGGCATTATCTCGGGATATCCTACTATTTCAGTAGAAGGTAGGATCAGCCAATTACGCCACGACAATTACTAGACCCAATACGGCAAAGGCGACCGCGAAATTAGCCCAATTCCTAGTAAACCCAAGGCCCTAACATCTCAATACTATTAACCGTGTAATCTACTACTTATATACCACCCGGTATCTCGCCATCGAATATAGGCCCCAAAGCGGTCTCGAATCGGTATAGTTCGCGAGTAATGCATCCTACGGGGATCATCCCGATCGCAAAAGCTCCGTAGGGTATATCTGTTAGGTATATAGGGGCCCCGTCGACTAGAAGGCGTCTAAACAGCGCACAGTTACTACGTCGACGACCGAGGCAGAGCTCTTAGGCCTCTTAGATACGGCGAAGCATCTCCAATAGTAGAAGCGAGTCCTAAACCACGTTGGGTTACAGGTATCGTATGTTGTAACGATTGACTACGACAACGAACGAGCGATAGGGTTGCTAACGAAGGACGACGTCGGGTTTAATACGAAACTACGGCATATCGATATTCATTAGCATTGGCTACGCCAGGAGGTTAGAGAGGGCCGGATATACATCCGGTAGGTGCCCACGGCCAGGATAGTCGCAGATGGACTCACTAAGCTACTCCCCCGGGTAAAGCATAAAAATTTCCTCAGACTGCTACGGATGGTCAATATTAGTCACATAATTGACTAGGCCGAAAGAGGAAACAGAGGCTAATTCGTAAAACCATCGTTTTTCAGCGATTTCAGCGAAGACTGCCATCGCTAAGGGGGTATGTCGGAACGAATACAGCCGTAGGGCCGGTTTTAGGATTAATCCGTGCCGATTATTTCTTATGTAATTAGAAACCCCCATAAATTGCCAGATTCAGGGGTATAGTAATACAGAGTTATTGATTTCACTGATTGGTCCATACATTTCGCACTCCAACAAAATCTTACAGCCTGAGGTGTCAAAACCTGCCGCCTTTCTCTGCCTGCCAAATTCGGATTTTGGCGTCCACCGTAGTACGTGCCGTGGTCTGGGGTATGACAACACGTTATGGTTGTCCATGTTCTTGGGGCCCTGGTTGCCACTGCAAAGAGTATATCATAGGCCACTAAGTATTTGCAACAATCCAAGAGCCTGATCATAATATGTTAAAAGCCTTGGAAGTATAAGTGTAGAGAAAAATGGATGTGAGCCCTTGCCGTACGATCTGCCTTAAGTGGCCGCTATTCACGCCGGTGCGCGCCCTCTGGATGGCCTTATATTTCTGTATTCATTGGCGGATGCCTGGAATCTAGATAAGTAAACAGACCTACGATTGACAGGTTCTTTATTACGATACGCGGTGGAGGATGCGAGGAAATAAACGTTTAATTTGAATGGATCTCGGGATCATAATCATGCTTTTCAAGCTACTCAGAAATGACAAACGCCACCAGGAATGGCAAAAGAACCTCGAGTATGCTGTTATATGCTTCACCGTTGAAGGATCAATCATAAAATCTTGAAAAGCATGTGTGCTTCAGGTCGTGGAATGCGAAGTTGGGTCGACAAAGCCTCATTGCACCCGATCGTTGAGAACTCCGCATGGGAACAAGGGAGAAAAGACCCGGCCAGAGAAGAAGAGTACCTTATTGATCGACACCAAGTTCGACTGGGAAAGGCTCTAGCAGCCTGTGAGTGACATGTCGGGCAAGGGAAAATGGGTCGTGGCTGATGTATTCTTCTGTATGCTTGCCGAAGATAATATCGAATGCACTTTGTGCTAATGGGCGACGGCTAGAAGGCCGCCACTGAAGCGTTGGAAAAGAAACCTCTGTGAAATGGGAAGATACCATTTCGCAAAAGATCGACCAAAGGTGTATTCGATCATTGCAGAAGAGGATCGCGGAAGTGCTTTTGGAAGTTGTTGGCTCTTTGGACGCGGGCTGTGTACCGGTTCTCCTGTCGTTGAGCACGAGTTCTCTCGCGGCGTTCAGAGATAAGCGCCGTCTGCTTCTGCTCTTCCGTGGCGCCGATCAGGCCCATGCCACCGTTGGCACGGGAGACAACAGCGCGGTTGAGGTTGCGACCACGAGGCTTCTGCTCATCTTCTTCAACCTCGCCATTTTCAATGGCGAGCTGGCGAGCAGCACGCTCGTCGACAGAGGGGTACCTGTGCAAGTTCTGGCGATAGTACTTGGCAAGAGAACGATGGCCAACGCTCTTGCCAGAGGGAAGGTGCAGTTCGTATTCATCTTGGTAGACAAGGGGTTGCTTGCGGTTCGAGTCGATCTCTTGCTCGTCATCAACAGAGGAGGCGTCGGTTTCCCATCCCTCGTCGTCACCATCAGAGCCTTGGACTTTGACTCCACCGTCCTTGCTAGTAGATTCCTCCATCTCCTCATCCTCGTTGTCAGAATAGGTGCTCCGGAAGTCATAGTATTGTCCAATCTCAATCTGCTCCTCCTCAGTCTGGAAAGCAATCATGCAGTGGCCTTTGTCGTTCATGTGAGCGCGGCATCCGGCGGCGTTGTTGCGGATGGCATGGCAGTAAAGACATTCAAAGTTTTCGTTGATCTTGCGGTAGAGGTAGTGGATGAGGCCATCCAGATCAGCCAGGAACTCCCATTCGGGAATGAACATTCCGTGCTTCTTCTTCATGTGCTCGACATTGGCGTGAACATCAGCGGAATCACCCCGGCAGAACAGGCAGCGAGATGCCGAGAACTCTTCCTTGTGCATATCCTCATCATCTTCCTCCTCCTGGATAGTAGCAGACTTGATACCATCGGCAATTTCGGCGACCTCGTCGTGGGACTTGTCGACGGGGTCACCGAGCGAGAATGTCGAACTCATCACCGACGCATTATCACCTTCCTTGTTTAGACGAGCCTGGCGCTGCTTGTGTTTGGAGCTCTTGATGTGATTCTGGTAGGAGTTCTCGCTGAAGAAGGTCTTCTGGCAGGCATGGCATGTCTTCTCGAAGGAGGCCTTCGCGGCGGCCTCGCTCGATGTGGCTTTGGCGGCAAGTACTTTTTCGTTGAAAGTTTCAAGGGATACGGGCGGCAGAGCAGCGATGCGGCGCTTCATGTTGTACAGGCTTGATATTTGATTAGCAGCTATTCCAAGGCCTCTCTATGCGGGGCTACTCACTGCCAGTCCTTGCGCATATGATCTCTTTGAGCATCGCTGCGGTGGAAAGCGACGAGACAAGTATTGCAAGTGTAGGGGAGGTTCGCCGCAGAAACGGCAGTCTGACTAGTTGTCGACATAGTGTCTCGTCGTCAGGTATCGTGAGAAGTTGCAAAGGTCAAGTCTTCGGTAGGGGAAAAAAAGTGGATGTGGATCGAAGATTTATCGCAGGCGGGGTATGATGAAATATCTGTCGAAGACCGGTTCTTCGCTTGCGATAAGACTTTAGAAAGTGAGGATGTCGAGGTTGATAGACGAAAGAGCAAAAGATACTCTGGCAACTTCAGGTCGACGTCAAAGAAAAAAGAATGCCGATGGGAAGCGAAATTGTCGGAAGCCGATTTGTAAACTTTCTCTTATCAACCACCGCACAGAAGGCGCCGCTTTACCAAGTTGGGTGGCGGGTTGCTCACGTGATAGTAGCATATCACATGATCGCTGAGTCACTAAACTGAATGCCTCAGGCCATTAATGGCTCGGCTGATATCTGGTAAGCTGAGCATCGCGTCCCAAAAGGTTCCCCAGCATCGCTCAGTCATTCTTATTTGACTGTCCGTTCCCTGAAATTTTCAACTCATCTCGTCGGGGTATGCGACCGGGTCTCTCACTATGACAAGGCTCTGCGGAGCTTCTCTCCAATCCCCTAACACGGAGCGGCACGGCAGCACCGAGCGACCTCAGTCCTCTCGGTCCAAAATTCCACCAAATGCGCCAGAGGTCATTGTGCAAAATACAGTCGAGATCTCAGACCCATCCCAGGTTCTCCCATGGTACCGAGACGAACGCAGACGGCGCTTCAATATTCTAGTACGAAGGTGAGCGGTGGCGTCGAGGTATGTCACTTTCGAATGGGGCTGACGGACCTTGGTGGAAAGATACAAAAACCAGTTACTCCATGGATGTGATGATCCCGGATGTCTTACCCCGACCTGTGCCAGTCGTCGCCGACGGGTTAGCGAAGGCCCGTACCGCCGCTATACGGAACTCAGCGCCCGAACTCTTGCCTGTTACCTCGCCAGCCTAGATGATGCGGAGAGCGGACTATGCTGCAACAATCCGAGATATTATTCTGAGTTGACGATTAACGATTATCACCGTATTTCATTACAACGATCTCGTGCGTTCCAGGCCCAAGCTGCGGCAGCCGCCACTGCCGAGTCGGACAGGTCCCCGCGAGTTGGACAGGATCAAGTTGCCGAGGATGCGAACAAGATTGCGCTATGTGCCCCCGAGGCAGATGTTCCGACAATGAAAGGTCATACAGAGGGGCCGGGACGCTCTCCCGGCGCAGCGGCGGGCAGCTATCACTGGCAGGACCTTGACTACGCTGCTGAGCAACCGCTCAAAGATCCGAAATCCTTCACGCAAAACCTCTTCGATACAATATCATTACGCATGGTCGAGTGGCTTCCACTGCGTCGCGCGCCCGAGTCCTTTCAGGCAAAGTCAAAGCATTGCGGATCACAACCCGGTAATACACCCACAACCTCCGCCAAACGACGACGCCATCAAGACACAGAAGCCGAGAAGCGGCGCCCAAATAAGGAAGAGCATACGGGCTCTCATCCCCATAACGCACAACCTCGCACTCCATCTTCACGCTACCCCGGGACTCAGCCCCCAGCGGTCGAGCTGAAATTCCAGAACCAACATGTTAAACGGTTGTCACTCACCGAGGTGGAGAATTGGCGACAATCATCTTGGCATAACATGGATGAAAAAAAGCGGTCCGAATACAAGAACAAGCATCTACCGGCGGGCACACATCTAGCTTCGAATGAGTATGCCTGTCTTCCTTCGCCGCCGGCTTTGAAACATCGACCGCAAAAGCATCGTGGAAGGATTGACAGTTTCGACAATCCACGCCCGAAGGAAAGGTCTAAGGCCCAGCGGCGAGTCTCTTGGGATAGCGAGAAGATTCTCCATGAGCCCTCATTCCAAGAAACCCCGAGCCATGCTAGACATCCCCCTCCACAGCCCCATGTCGATGTTGGTCCATTGAGTGATCGGGAAGTCAAGCACAGCTCGTCTCAGAACACGCGCGATGCGGGTCCACTGGCTCAGACAGTCACTCATTTCACCGCGGAGATAATCAACGGTCTCGAGAAAATCATGATTGAGTCCGAGGAGGATTCAGACAACTGGAGAGAGGAGCTCGATAGGATGCAGTCTATGGGCACTTTTGATAGTCCCGACTGGCGGTTTGCCACGCCTATCCAACGTCAGGTATTTCCCTTCATCGCTCAGAGTGTCTTTTTTGTCTTCAGCAATGCCAGGCAAATGTTACTCTCATTTGGGCAAGATGCAGTGAATTTGAATGGGCCATTAAAGAAGCCGGCAGACAGGCGTCTGGACGTCTCGAACCTTCGAGACTCCTTACAGCGCTTGTTCACCATCTGCCCATGGGATGTTGCATTGCATAGCTTATGGTCCGGTCTCGACAAGTTATTTTTGCCTCCAGATGAATTTACTTCCTCAGCCAAAGCTTCGCGCCGCTCATCCCGCAGTTCTACGATGACCAGTCCTGCAGCTCCTCCCCTGGCAGCCCGACGATTATCAGAGTCTACACCAGAGGGGCACTTGTCGGATGCTGATGCTGCTTACATCGCTACGATTGCCTTTTTTGTCTTGATTGGCTCGGTTCCGGACCTTGATTCGCAGACTTGGCGTGGGATCTTGCGAATGCGTGCTGCAGGGACTGTTGCTTCGTCGGCAGACATGCAGAAACTACCCCCTGAGCAAGCGCAGCAAGCCGTGGAGGCCACTGATAGACTCGAGCATGAACTGGGTCTCCGCTTGGTTAACCGTCTTGTTCGTGCTCTGACTGCACGACTCGCATATCACGAAATGTCCAAAGCGCGTCAAGTATATTCGCTCGACTTATCGAAGCAGCGAAAAGTGAGTGTAATAGATCGCATCATCGACAATATAACCGACCATCATGACATTCAACACGCCGCGACGAAAGAAACCCCATCACCTCAGCAAACCGGCCCTGCCCATTTGATATTTGAGTGGCTTCGAACACTACTCTTGAGGGAATGGGATGGTAATCCAGAGATGGCTCGCAGCAGTGCTGCTGGCGGCGCTGTGCAGATCATGGCCTTGATGTACAAGGAACGCAGTCGATTGGGGCTCTCCCCCGAGGACTTTCAAACGCCTTTTCTCGCTGAGCGGCTGGACCCTCTCGAGATGCCTGTCGCGTGGGTGGGAAGCCTTTCAAACAATCGCACGATGCACCTCCTGTCGTACCCCTTTCTGTTTCCCCCATCATTCCTGGTTATCTACTTCCGCGCTCTCAACTATTCCGCCATGTCCAAGTACTTCGAGGCCGCCATGACCACGACCAGACATGTCACACAAACTGCCTTTGGCAACATCCACATCGCCGACGATGCTGCACTTCTAGCCCGCATGAAAGTTTCCATGTCCACATACCTTGTTATCTCCGTTAGGCGAGACAATGTTCTGAGAGACGCCCTTAACCAGATATGGCGTCGAGAAAGGCGAGAACTGATGCGTCCTCTCAAAGTTCAGATGGGAATGGATGAGGGTGAGGAAGGGTTGGACCATGGTGGTGTGCAGCAAGAGTTTTTCCGCGTTCTCATGGCGGAAGCACTCGACCCGGTCTATGGCATGTTCACCATGGACAGCCGGCACCGTATATCCTGGTTCCGGCCCTGCTCTTGGGAGCCACTCTACAAATTTGAGCTCCTCGGCCTGCTGATGTCTATTGCTGTCTATAACGGCCTCACGCTCCCCGTCAATTTCCCGATTGCTTTCTACCGAAAGTTGCTAGGTCTCAAGGTAAAGCACCTGGACCATATAAAGGATGGCTGGCCGGAACTTGGTCATGGTCTCAGCTCCCTTCTTGAGTGGAAGGACGGTGATGTGAGCGACGTCTTTGTGCGCACCTACGAGTTCAGTTTTGAATCCTTTGGTCGCGTTGAGACGGTTGACATGCAGAAGATCAGTCGTGATGCGACATGGCCTGTTCCCTCTTCCAGTTCGGCGAATTTGAGCCCTCCGTCGTCCTCGACAGCCCGGGCGACCGATATGACGTCCGCTTCTCCCGCCTCAGAGGAGACAGCCAAATCCAAGCCAAGGTCGGTGTCGATTCAATCTCCAGTCCCTCCCAGCGACGAAGCGCCACTTGTGACAAACGAAAATCGGCAACGATTTGTGAAGGACTATATTTTCTGGCTTACGGACAAATCAATTCGACCACAATTTGAAGCATTTCTTCGGGGCTTTCACACCTGTCTTGACCGGTCAGCCCTGTCTATATTCAATCCCGAGGCCCTGAAGACGGTCGTCGAGGGTCTTCACGAAATAGACATCAAAGAGCTCGAAAATCATGCCCGATACGAGGGTGGCTTCGGCCCCGACCATCGCGTCATTCGCGACTTCTGGAGTGTTGTCCAGCAGTACCCGGCGGAGAAGAAGGCACAGCTTCTGGAATTCGTCACTGCAAGTGACCGCGTTCCAGTCAACGGGATCCCTAGCATCATGTTCGTGATTCAGAAGAACGGTGTGGGAGATCTGGTACGTCATAACTTCCATGGTACTGTGCACGTTTCTATACTAATTGGATATCTAGCGCCTTCCGACCAGCTTAACGTGTTTTGGCCGCCTGCTGTTGCCGGAGTATTCTTGTAAAACGGCCCTGGCTGAGAAGCTTGACAAGGCACTTGAGAACGCGCGAGGATTCGGCGTTGCGTGAGGAATTCTGTGGAGTTCCTGAGACGATATACATAGCCATTTATTTGTTCAATAGTTGCATGGAATGAAAAGCATCATGACAATGCACCGAAGACTGCGTGGGGTTAGATATTGAGGGCACCTGTAGCCAGCGAATCAGAGTCAATAGTCTCGCATCGGCCCCAGTCGCGGCGGATGGTTCGCCCTGAGGCGATCTGACTGTGGCGACGCCCAAAGAAGGCGGAGTGCTGACCTCCGATGACTCTTCGCCTTGCAACTTCCCTCTTTGATATAATCAGACCTTTTTTGACGGTTCGTCGCTGTATTTTTGGACAGTCAGATGTAAGTCAACTACCACAAGCTACAGGCCGAGTCTGCGTTCTCTCGCGCTGCCCCGCGTTCCCGATAAGAGGCATCTCCAGGGTTCAATGACGAGCTGTCGACAGGGGCTAACCAGACACGTAGCGTGTTGCATTCTCGTATAATATAACCCGGCATGGCTCCGATCATCCATTGCGTCCGCCACGCTCAGGTACGTCGAATACTCCGCCACCGATCGTCATGCAGAAGCCGGCGCAACTCCATGCGGACCTGCAATTGCACCCACGAGTTCCTCTTCGATTGAGCTAACAACAGGCTGATATAGGGCGTTCACAACCTCTGCACCGAAAACCATGTCATCCCCGACCCTCTTCTCACAGACCTCGGCCACGAACAATGCCGCAAGCTGCAAGAGGCCTTCCCGAATCACGCCAATGTCGACCTGGTGACCGCGTCGCCCCTGCGCCGCACTATTTACACAGCATTGGAGAGCTTCGAGCCCGTATTCAAGGCTCATCCCGACATGCAGCTGATTGCTCTGCCCGATGTGCAAGAGATTTCCGACGTACCTTGCGACACCGGCAGCGACCCGCAAGTGCTGCGGGAGGAGTTTTCGGGAAAGAATGTCGATTTGGGTTTGTTGCATGAGGGGTGGAACCGCAAGGTGTGTGGGCACAATGATACATTTCGCAGTGCTAGCTAGCTAATATGTCTGCGACCAGACTGGCCGCTACGCGCCGAACAACGGAGCATTGAAGGAGCGCGCACGCGCCGCACGCCGGTGGTTGAAGGCCCGGCCCGAGAAGGAAATTGTCATGGTGACCCACGGCGGCTTCCTGCACTACTTCACCGAGGACTGGGAGGATAGTAGTCAATTCCAGGGTACATGACACCGTTTACAACCACCTCCACTGGGTCCGGGGACTAACTAACTATTCGCAGGTACTGGGTGGACGAACACCGAATACCGTACCTTTGCTTTCACCGACGAAGAGCATAAGGATGACCTGGAAGGCTATCCGTTGGATGGCGACAACGCCACCCTCATCGAGGCTTTGGAATCGCGAAAGCGCCGTGGCAAGACTGGCCCTACTCCCAGCCGTGACCAGCAGAAGAAGCTTTACAAGATTGGTACCCAGGGCTGGGATGACCAGGGTCTTCAACTCAGCACTGCTGAGCGCGAGGCCGCCAAGGTGCCGGAGGGTGAGGAGGTCGATGGTATGCGTGTATAGAGTGTTTCTGGATGGCATGTCAGACAATGGCGTTGTCTATACTCAAGAGAACCTGCATGTCTCCAGTTGATAAATGATAGAGCGCATAGATTCGATGCAGACAGATTCAAAAGCATATTTCCTTTGACGGGTACATACATCGAGACTAATTCGTTCCCATTGCCAGTGTCACCTTGTTCATCGTAGACCTTAGATGCAGCTTCCCGTGGTCTTAGAATCGAATAAAGAGCCCTGGAGACCAATGACTCTTCGAGCCGGCCATTGTATTAAGTTTCATCCAATCGCAGGACCCTTTCACTCCGCTATAACAATACATAGCTTCTTTGAACTTTATTCGAGACAAGCCCAAACACAGTCAACAAGGATTCGATAAAGAAGCGCACGATGCCATTGGCCTCCATATTTTGCCGACGCGTTTATTTAACGGTCAGGATTTCCCACTTGAAGTAGACTCCAGATCTAACAGGACAGTCCAATATCCCACGAGGTGCGGTTCTACAGCGCCAACTATGCCATTGTCCGACAACATACCGCTAAGTGCCTTCCCCAAATGCCCCCAAGGCTAACAATATACTCTAGCTCAATCCGTGATTGCGCTACACTATATACATGAGCAAGTTCAGCTTCACTTGCCTTATTTTCAGGCTATGTACATTTCCTTCTATTAGCTTCCCCTGGGAAGACTAATGCGCTTGTATAGGTCCCATTTGAGCCTTACCGTCTTGTTTTCCAGCTGAGTGTGTTTCATTTTGTCAACTTCCCCTGGAACAACTAATATTCTGTATAGGGCCTATTGTCATTCGCTAACAATATAGGTACGAAGCAGGATAGATACACACACTGTCAGTCACTCTTTCCCAAGGTCGTTGCTAATCAGTATCTACCTAGGTAGGCGCGCTTGATCAGACTAACTTAATGATTGGCATTGACCATGGAAACCCAACGGCTGAGTTTATATATCCATTCCTTTTGAACTGGTCGTTTACTGACGAATAACAGATCCAGCAGTCCCGATCATTCAAGATTTGTCCACATACCTATAAGGTTCCTCCGTCTTCAGAAAACTCTCCAGATAAAGTCCGACTTGTATATTAATATGCCCTGGATAAATGCTGTTTTGCTGACAAGTACCTAGTTATCTGGTTTTTCGAGTCTTTCCAAGGATATCCAATGAAACAAACATGACCATCCAGGTAAGTCTTCTCCCTTGGACCATGGAACTAACATGAACCTAGGGCCAAAGCGGCAACTTATTTACAGACACACTTGAAAATATGTTATACAAAGGTACGTCAACGCCCCGGCCTTCGAAAGCTAACAAGGGCTTAGATTCCGAAGGATATATCACCTGTCTAGGTTTCAACAGTCTTCCATTAAGGGAAAAGGGTACGTAAGCTCTTCCCTGGCGCCCCTAGCTAATACAGTGAGTTGCCAGGTACCTACCTAGGTAGTTAGTCGAATGTATCCGTCCCCCAATTCGACCAGCCTTGGAAGCACCTTGGAGTTCCGTCCAATGGACAAAGGCAAGTCAAGCATTACCCCCGCTGTCAAGACTAACCAAGTTTTAGGATCCCCGCCAACCGAATCCGCATTGATAAAAGCAAGGTACGTGATCCTTGCCCTTGCCCGTTTGCTAATATCAACGCTAGGCCGGGTTTAAATATATCCCACGGTGATCTATCTGGTGGAGGCGCGTCTGCACAAAACAAAGCGGAGGATGGTGGCTTGGGGCGTCCCTAGATCAAGGTAAGTTTTCTTTTCCCTTTTCTCCAACCGAATACTGAAACTGATCGCTTCATTCAATGCTGTCTTAGGTGCGTGGGCTGCAGAAACTTCCCCCTATCATAACTATGTATAGCAATAGCGAATCAAAACATGTTTGGAATAGATCGGCGAGTTATTGTGCAGGCCTTGGGGCCATTTCCCAGTATAGGCAGCCAGATTCCGGGTACCTGCGATCAATTCGGAGTATGTAGTGTACATATTACCGAGATAGGATTGCATAGCCGTAGAGGTGGAGTCGCGGTAATGATTAATGATGCTGCCTCGTAGATGCGGGTTTAAGGTGCCGCTAAAAATAGGCGCCGATCTGTGGCTGCGTTCTGTCCCCGCTTTGGCTTCTCTTTTGGATTTCATTATTCATATCACTTGCGCTGGCCACTTTATACTCCAGTCGAGTGTCAAAATGATTGATGAGAACCTGCCGAGTAAGACTTCTTCCTCTCTTTTCCTCCTTGGTCGCTCTCCGGTCTCGACGTCATTATCGGCCTCGGTTCTCCTTACATGACACTGACTTCTCGATAGCGTTCTTCCTCAAGAACAACTCAAAGACCCCTCAGCAGAGTACCATCTACTCCCGACAGCATGGAAATGACCCTGAACCCGCCTACACTCTTCGCGCCCTCGATCCTGCCCTCCCTACCTCGAACAACCGCTACGGCGTCGCCCTGTATGACCCCTACGTAACCGACATCGTTTACGGCGAGGTCGCCGTGGTCCCAGAATGGACGCAACCCAGCCTCTCTGCAGAAACGATCCGCGCGAATGGCGGTGCGGTACCGCCTCCTGAACCCATTCTTCCTACCGAGTTCACAATCCAGCTCTACAACCCAGACCAGCAGATCATCGTGCAGCATCAGGCAAAGACGTGGAACAGGCCTGCCAGATGGGAGTTTGAGATGCCTCAGCGGACCTTTAGAGTCCCCTCTTCGTCAACGCTGGATCGAACACAAAGCGACCCTTCTGTTGCGGACGTGACCCCGAGGTTGCGGTTTAGCTGGCGCAAAGATGGGAAATTGTCCAAAGACTTATCGTGTTTGCTGCATGGCAAGACGTCAACGGTTACAGATACGCGGAGCAAGAGTCGAGAGCCCGACATTACCGTGGCTCTTTTCCAGGGTCTGAAAGAGCTGACTTTGTACGAACCAAATCTCTATCGCGTGGATATGGAGGACTTCAAGGGCCTGGAGGTAGTCCTGCTTCTTGCGGCTGTTGCTATCCGTGACATCTTCTTTGGCCCAGCCAAGGAGGCATTTCATATTACCGCGGGTGGACCCGCAGCAGTCGGCACCCGACCTCAAGCAGCACCTGCAGGAGGCAGGGCCCCGACCCAAGCCACAGGAGCAGTGCCGAATAGCAAGCCTTCGCCGCCCCGATTGATGATCCCTGGTTCAAAGTCACCAGGGCCCCAGGCCCGGAAACGTCAAGATGAGCTTGCAGCAGAAGAGGCCCGCCGTACACAAGAGCTTCTCGCAGCCGAGAAACGAGCACAGCAAAAAGCCCGACTCCAGCGCCAGACAGAGATTGACAAGGAGACAAAACGGCTGCAGCAAATATACGGTAGAGAAGAGCAGCAGGCACGTCAACCAAAAAACAACCCGACCACTTCCCCAAGGCCGCATTTACCCCCGCGACACAACGGGCCTTCACGACCGTACCCACACCAATGCTCCGAGTCCTACTCCCAATCCCACTCCCATCTCCCATCTCAAGCGCCACCCCAGCCAGCTCGGCACACTCGCCCCCAAAGAGCCCCTCAGAGCGGACCTGTTCCTACATTCGCCAACAGTCCATACCTTCACAACCCCGGTCGCATGGACCCACGAGCCCAATCAACAACCCAACTCATGCCTCGGCCGCAGATCCAGCCCAGACCTCAGTCGCATGTAGGATTCTATCCCACGCCTATGGGTAGTGGGGCACTACCGGCAGCACAACGGCCTAGCCCGCAGGTGCAGCCGAAGAAAAACAGTTTCTTTGGGTTTAAGCGGAATAAGGAGGAGAGTAGCACTCGGCATCGGCTGGATAAAAAGCGGAGTTCTATGTTTTGATCTTTCTTTGGTCTTCGTTTCGATACCCTGGCGTTTTTGGACTGCATATCCGGTGCATTGGCTTATCATGGATTTTTACGGAGTATGACTGTATAGACTTGTGTTTCTATCTGGAATGACACTGTCATTTTGCATCAATCTCAATGCTGTAGGCGAAGGGATTTGATATTTGGGTGGTGAATTGGACACTTGTACTCTGGAATCTACCTATGTATCTCCATATGTACCGGATAATGCCTGGCACCGCTTGGCTTTCCCTTTCCATTTTAGTGCTCACCCCTTGCCGCTTTTTGCTCACTGAGTAGAATTGAGCACGCCCTTGAGCAGCCTGACTTGCTCAGTGAGTATTACATAATCGTAAATTCCACGCACTGAGCCTGACCTAAGCGTCCTGATTCGATCACCGAGCCTGAGTAATACCTACCTCAATAAAATGCAACACGCTAGCCCCGTTCACGTGTAGATTTCCACGCTAGCTTGCACAGTTTGCGGATGGACATCATCAATGTGACTATCGATCGTGGTCATCTGGCTTCTGCCTAGGCAGTAATCACGCCAAAGGATCTATGTTTCGGTCAATCAATTTCCAATTTAGGCTCTATGCTCCTAGGAGTGTTTCAACTACTAGCCCCATTGTATACTAAGAAGACTAGAATCCAATAATAGGCAACTACTGATTAATCCTATTGCATAAACTATCTACCATATGCTTTATTGCCGTATATCCGGGGACACCGATGCTCGGTGTGAATGACGGCCTCAATCAGCCTTTAGTGCTGACGCTAAGTCGTACGCAAAGTAGATAAGTCATAGACCTTTAAGAGTATTTAGCTATATTGATCCTAGGAGCCGTTCTGTACCCCTAAGAAACCTATTTGATTGGCCTAACAAGACTATATTATTTAAAGCTACTTTTTTGAGCCAATAGTATATTCGATCTAAATAGAGGGTATTGTGAGCATGTCGATGCTCAGTACAGAGCTAAAGAAGGACCGGGATGACTAAGTGTTAGAGTTAGGTGACTGATAAGGTCACGGGTTATATAATTGGATATCTTCTTTTTGGTAAATAGTAGCCCCTCTAGTTGTTCTTCTCTTCTTCAACTTAGTTATTTTCGATAAATATACTCTATTTATTTTAGATTTGGCTATTATCATAATAACTAAGTTTACTCTTCTCTTCCCTTGCTATCAAGGCCGTATAGTATCGATTACTTCCGATCGGCGCTCTACCAAGATAGTACCCCTACAACTAAACTAAACGAACCGCGGTACGACCCGCCGAACCCCCGAACCCCTAATTAAAGATTAGCGAATTAGAACCCTTAACGATATAGCCCGTAAGTCTAAAGCTAGGCCCGACCGCCGGCCTCGTGCCGAGAACGATAAAGAAGTTAGAGAAACCTAATAGAACCCGATCCCCTCTAAAATTCGATACCCGATACTCCCCCGTACCTCTCTAACTGCCTATAAGGACCGACGTAAGTCTTTCTACGTCTATAAAGAAGATAACGACAACGATAGCAACGAAAATAATAATAGAGATAATTAAGAATCGGCTAAGTAGAATCTTGCTACCTAGTTAAAGTATACCTAGTTAGATCTAGCCGAATTTAAGAAGATAGCCTAGAAGGATCCTAAACGACTCTTCTTAATGATTTTGAAGCGAGAGAGACTCTAGACTATCTACGCTAGTACTAAGGACTAGGAAGAACGAATATATACCTCTATAACTTAGAATTACGAGAATAAATTTGAATCGATCTAGGAAGAATATAATCGCGTAAAAAACTAGCTATACGCCGTCGAAAAAGAACGAGCTAAGTTTGCTCTCCGACTCCTCCGCTAGCTAAGCGAGGCTCGCGTTATCTCGACTATCGAAACTCCCGCTCGCCGGTCCGCTAAGTTACCCGACCTACCGATGTTAAGCGATAGAAAAGATATAGACTTTGATATCTAGCGAAGCTAAGTAGAATATAAACTCGAAGGTAATACGGATTATTACCTAACTCCTTAGCTACGTATCGGCTACGTAGTAAGCCGTTACGAGGGTAAGGTACTCCGCTATATTAGACTACGTCTACGGAAGGATATATCTAATCCCTATATAGATAAACTAGATATTTTGGATTATCTAGAAGAGATCCTATCCGACCCGAATCGACGAGTTAAAGCTCGTATAGAATATTAGCTATTAAAGATAAATCCTAAAGATAAGTTCGATAACTTCCTAATTAAATTTACCCGCCTTGCTAAAGAATCGGATACCCCTATTAGTATTCGAAAGGAAGACCTATATACTAAACTTCCCTACCTACTATAGAACTAGGTAATACGCTCTATCTATAACGATTAGGTTGCTTTTAGGGCTTTTACCAACGAATACCGTAAGTATATATTATTAATCGA
>JACWGB010000204.1:0-18751 GCA_019775275.1 Penicillium sp. VS AB III KN | reverse complement strand
AACTCTTAAGTATCTACAAAAATAGGGTTACGTCTTAATATAATATTAAGTATTATTTGACACGGTGAGCGGGGGGCCAGAAACGGCTCCCATTGCACCGCCGTCCTGCCGCCCTCGACC
Source organism: Penicillium sp. VS AB III KN (assembly GCA_019775275.1). Classification (NCBI taxonomy): domain Eukaryota; kingdom Fungi; phylum Ascomycota; class Eurotiomycetes; order Eurotiales; family Aspergillaceae; genus Penicillium; species Penicillium sp. VS AB III KN. The sequence goes on along the minus strand of JACWGB010000204.1, from coordinate 18,631 downwards.
GCCTACCCGTCTCCGCCACTCACTTACCATTTACGGCTTAGCGTCCTCATACTCCCCCCGTTTGGGGTTAGTGCCCCTCTGGCCGCTTTTATCGCGCCCAACGCCTGCCCTCCATCTATAAAACACCGCTCGTCCTCTTCGCAGCTTTGTCGACGCACTTTCCCTTCTTTTTCCTGTCTGACCCCTTTCTCTCAGCCCCCACCAACTTATCCGCATTGGCTTGCCACCTGATGTACCACCCCTTTCATTTCCACCGGAGATGCCGTTCGATCCACCGTTGAGCCCGTTCTGGCCAGCGTTCTCTGCAACGCGGGCCGATCTCTTGCGAGTTGATGCATCGAGCTCATGAAACTCACGAAAATGCCGTGCAATATGATGCTAGCTTCCGTGCCAACTGCTGGTTATACTACGATGATCTCGACTTGTCCTCCTGTTGCAAGCCTTTCTCGCCGAGCGCCTCGCACGTTTCGCTGGTGTTCCTTGCGCGGCCAAAGAACAGTGTTTCTCGGAAACCCTCGGCATGCGCGGTCTGATTTGCCACAGTCCGCGCGAGGTTGCATTGTCCAGCTCCAAGTGGTGAGAGTGCAGCCTGGTCCGCTCGTTCGAGGGTGCCTCGGGGTAAGACTGTCGTCATAGTCCGTTTCACTTGGCCGCTGTTACCCAATCGACGAAAATTCGGACGACTATGCCGTTGTACGGACCAATAGCGAAATTGCCGCATTCTTGCCTGATCTGAATCAATGCCAAGTACTGCGTCACCGAGGCCGACAATGGTCCATTCTATAGACGGCCCCTGACTACGCGCATAGATGGGCAAACCGGGCTGACGACTACTGTGGAACTAGGTTACGTTGGGGCGCCACCGAGGTGTGCGGAAGCTTTTACCGACGGCCTTCGGTCCCTGTTGAGCAGCCGGTGTGGCTCCGCGCCTTGGAGAAACGCTTCGGATTGAATGACATAGAGGGAATTCTCTGCGCCGCTTCACTGGCAACCCTCATCTATAAAAGAGATGACATTCCTCTTTCCATGGCTCATTTAGACAGAGACCCATCAATCCTTCCCCCTCTCCCTTCCCCCTTGCCCCTGCTCTGTATCCTATATCCCCGTTTCTGAGTGCCCCGTTCTTACAGATTCGAACTACACCCACAGGATTCTTCTGGCTATCTGCCTTTTCACAGCATGTCTAGCACCAATTTTCGCCTGGAATTGTTTCGTCCATGGAATCCTTTCCAAGACAAAGCTCAGCCGTTGCGCGATCCCGCCGGGACTTGTCGCTACCCAAGTCCGGTCTCGATCACTGCCACCCCGCCAAGTTCCAATTCTAGCGATCATGGCCCAAAAAAGCAAAAAATTCGTTGCCACAAAGAGCGACACCCCCTTCCTGCCCGCCCGCCGACGGAAGTCTGCTTAGATGGGCAGCATTCGGAGGCTCAAACCACTCGACGAGAATCGGAGGGCTTGGGCCAGACACTTTCCGCTGTTAGTGATCAGCAGCCCTTCAACTTCGAGAACATCTTGCAACCACAAAACATAGATGGTGCCGATGACGTCGCTTCTACAAGCTTTGCGGATGATGTCTATTGGGAAAGAGAGCGTGAATTCCTGGAATTGGGATTGGGTGACTCGGATCCTCTCGATTTTGCCCGTCAGCATCCTCAAAGTGTTGATCTTGGAATCCCTACTCAGAATGGAGAGCATCTAAATTTTGAAAATTTCGATCCTGCAATCCTTGATGACCATGCATCTCCGGTTGCCGACCAGGTTCAAACAACTATGGGTATCGCCCGCATCGCAACGCACCCGGAAGAATGTCCTGCGGAGACTGTTCGCTCTCAGAACAAAGTCTCATCTCTCCAACGCCGACGGAATTCAAAGGGGATGATGGACGGTGACTGCCAGCCCTCAAAAATAAAGAAGGGTTCGGGCACGAGAAAAAGGGGCACGAGGATTGGCTCTACTCGGCCCAAGAAAAGTTCGAGTCGTCAGAGCATTTCTTTCACTACAGTCCGTGCCCAATTCTCGGCCCTTTCAGTCGAAGACCGACTACAATTCCTGTCCTGGCTTTTTGAGGGTGCGTTAACTCATTGTGCTTCTGCTGTTGCTTCTCCCTCAATTCAATGTGATGACAGAAGCGACAACCGTGTTCATACGAGCTTGAACACTGACGCGACTGATGCGCAGCACGCCTCTTCAAGAAAGGGACTAAAGTGGTCTGCGGAGGAAGATCATCTTCTAAGGAAGTTAAGGGACGAGCAAAAGCTCGCTTGGTCAGAGGTGGTCAAGCAGTTTTCACGAGAATTTCCTGGGCGGAGCGAGGGGTCAATCAAAGTGTACTACAGCACAACTTTGAAAAAAAGACGGCCATCTTCCCCCATTGTTCTTATTGCTTGACATGATTAACATGAAACATTACCGATAGAATCGTCTCGAGTATCTAGAACATTATGTGTGGGGATGCTCAATTGCATAAATGCATAGTCGAAGACATGGTGGTATTGTGGGATCGGTGGTCTGGAATTTGTCTGGAATTTGCTCGGGCATCACAATATTTATGTTGAGATTTTGTAAGATATTGAATCCAGTATTCACTTCCTGTTGGTGTGGTACAACCGCAGCAGCGTTGGTCAAATCCGAGTTTTAGTACGGAGGCACATAGGTTTCCATTTTGAAAAATAAAATCTCGACGCGCCTATTAGCTCGAACTAGAAGAGGGTACCAAGACGCTGGATGCCCGGACTAGCCAGGATGGAGAATGGGGCATTAATGACATGAAACGCCGGGATGTGTATTGAGTGTTACGCCACAGTTCTTCCGGTATGTTTGTTTTACCATACATAACACGTAGGCGTTGGGATGGGTACTGATGACCATGTACGACAATACAATGCGGAGAACTCGTGGTATTTTTCCCCTCATATACGATTACATAATCCCGGCGGCTCACGGTTGGCTCAGGGTATGCTCAGGGTATGCTCAGGGTAAGCTCACGGTTGGCTCAGGGTATGCTCAGGGTATGCTCAAGGTATGCTCAGGGTTGGCTCACGGTTGGCTCACGGTTGGCTCACGGTTGGCTCAGGGTATGCTCAGGGTTGGCTCAGGGTAGGCTCAGGGTAGGCTCAGGGTAGGCTCGGTGTTAGCTCAGATTTACTTCAATGACCCAACACCTCCTCGGTAGGTCAATCAATGACCACGCAAGCATCAATAAAGAATTATGGCATTGCCATCGCGTCCCCGCTGCTCAAAAGTCCCGTAGCAAAAATGGAAAGAGATAGAGAAGAAAAAATATCCCCTTGCGCCTTTGAGATTATTCTATTGTAGGGATGATTTACAAATGGGTATCATACGGCTGAGCTTTTGAAGCTATTTAGGGAACATGGGCGGGCCTTCCACTGTGCAACCGTCGTGGGACAGGATGAAAGATGCCTTCAATACTTTCGATTGGTGGCGGAGACGAAAATGGGAATCGCGAAGAATCTGGATTGTGTCTTGATATAACGCTAGAGAGCCTTGACACTATGTATCATGCGAGGTGATCATTGATGTCGCATTGTCCAGGATAGATAATCCCAAGACCAGATGTGCGGCTATCCCTTCAAGCCACTATGATTGTAGTAAAGATGGACTTACCGACTGTGGTGCCGGCGAGTCAGTTCTCTCTGTTGATAAGCGTCTCATCAGAGCATGTATGAGTTTCTTGTGATTATCATTCCAATCCAATGGTGGTGGAAGGGATTCTCTTTTATTCAGCACAAGGTTTTTTTTTTTTTTTTTTCCTTTGTGAGAATTGGGCCAAATACGAAGTGACAAATTGAAAGAAGGAACAATGAGGAATTAGCAGATGTGATAGAATCAAAGGATTGATGTTGACTTATTCAATTGTTTTCAATCTTCCTACTAAAACCCCTTGGGACCGCTTACTTTAGTCTCCAGTCTCCAGCAGCAAGCAGACCCCAGGGTAGCTGTGGAGTTCTCACATATACGTAGATGGGGGTATCATTTTCCGGATGAATAGTAAATATTAAGAAATGCTACAGTCAACTCTAGATACAAGACGTAGCGCGAGAAAGCAAAAGAGACAGGCTTCCTCGCATTCAGGGGAACACCATGTGGGTCCCGCAGGTCATATCCCCATTTAGCCCGTATGCTTCATGTATATCCTTAACAGCAGCTGAGGCAATTCCCGGGATGAACAATGCAACTCCCAGAATACTCTTCTTGTTTACTACATATCGAGAAATCCCTTTGTTAGGGCTTGAGCATATTGGAATTTCCGGTATGTCGTCAACGGGCACACATTGTGCCTTTTCGGCCGGCTGGCGTATGGTACAGCCCAAGCATCAGCGATCCGTCACAGCTCTACGAGGCATTCTCAGGGATTCACCATGTGCATCCTAGAATGCATGGTCGGTACTGTGGAGAACATTTCGATTGCTCCTAGAACGAGAGAAACATTTCCTGGGAGCTTGTCCTGGATCCACAATCCGACTGTAGTTATTAAGGAATCTGACGGCATATTTTAGGTGCAATAGCTTATGAGGCCAGCAGACATTATAAGTAGTGTTCCTCCTACATTCAAATCTCCACTAGTACACACATTGCCGTCCGTTGTTTCGAACGTACAGCCAGTACACTCAACTTTCTGCGTTACAGTACCACTATCGCACCACTCACAAGCACCACGGATCATCTGTCATATGTTGTTGTACCCGGAATTTCGAATAGTGACTACACATTTTGCATAAGAGGCCTAGATCAACAGCGTGACTTCTTCAGCCTGTTCTCCAATTCCTCCAATATGTCTCTTCGTCCCTGTCAGCCATGCCGACATTCGAGAATTCGATGCAGCCGTGAAGTGCCTCACTGTCAAACTTGCGTCAAGCGTGGTAGGTACTCTTTGTGCGTCTATGAAACGAAAGTGTCAGACCAAAAACCTGCTCTTCCAGAGCCTCGGTCAAAGCAGCAAAAGCAAAAGCAGGAACGAGCATCTGACGAGTATCACTTTCGATGGAGAGCTTTCGAGCCACAATCCGAACAGTTTTCCCGGTACGAAACGAGTACAAATGAAGAGATGCAACACGCAATGGAGCCTGCAAACGAAGAACATATCAAGCACATGAGTCAAAGATATTCTGAGCAGGGCAGTTTATCACCTCATGAGACCCCACCAAAGAGTATTGCGGCTGCGAAAGCGGAGAAAGCTTCGATTTTCCAACCGAAACATGTTGAAGATACTTCTGAACGGCCGCGGAGCACACCAGTGCCTCAACCAACAGAGCTCTATGCGCAAATGATCCCTCCGGTAATCAATTCCAACTACGAGGAAATATAGACTACGACGCTAACTGTCAACAAGGCTTCTTTGCCTCCACGCCCAAATTTTGATCTGACCATATCTGGGAGACATATTTGCGGCCCACATACGGCCCATCAGCTCTTGTTGGTATTACATTATCTTTTCATCTCTTCAATGCTTCCTGCAGACATAGGAGCTCTGTGGAAAGTCATATGTCGCCGCCACCATGACTGGGAAGAGAGCTTTGTCCTGCAACACGAGCAGCTTCAACAGTGGCTCATCAGCGTCCGCAATATCTTGACCAATTCTGATGGGCTTCACACAGTAACCTTGGAAGACATAGAGCGCCAAACAAGATATATTCTGTTCATTCTTGGGGAGAATACGTCCCCCCACTCGAGCTTCATATTTGAATGTTTCAGAAGCGAGGAACCCCCATACCGGCCGTTTGGGGTGAGGGCAAGTATTGCTTTGATTTGTCATGCCTTTGGTGGAATCCAGGCCGATGAGCTTGAAGGATATGAAGCAAAGGAAATTTGGACCCGCGATCAAAATTTTCTGTCGACCATGGCTTTCCGGCTCAAAGAATCGCCACTGTTTGGCGCCGAAGTTTCAGTGAACCATTTACAGTCTATGATACTAGGTCTCCAGAAGGCTTTTCAGTGCGAAGAAATCCGTGTTTCCGGGATGGAGTTCCAAACATTGAGAATCGAAAGCGAATTAGAAGTGCTGGGATATTACCGACGGGCATTTCTAGCTTTCAACCCAATTCTTTTACCAAAGATTCTAGCCTCTTTGAGAGAAGCGAATGATCTTACTACCCTACTATGGCACTATCAGCTTATCAATATGGAGAGAAACTTGGACAGAAGTAAGTGAATCGATCTTTAGGCTGATATGGTGTTTAACAAGAGTATAGCCAATTTGGCCTTGCGTCTCGCCAACATATTCATGTCACTGGCACCAGAACGCTTGGACGCTGCGTTCCAGAATACTCGCGAGATTCAGCTATCAAAAGCGGACAGAGTCGTCGCTATGGAGATGATGCACGTCAAGTCATTCGAAGAAGCATACAAGTTGAACCCTACTAGTAAGTTCTCACATTTCAAATTAGAAAAAGGAATTTCTAATTGTTGCAGAACCTACCACTGTCCGTGTTTTCCATGTTTCGCCGTGAAAATGCGAGGGGGTATCGGAATGCTTCTCTTTTGACGAATTCAAGAGTTGTATACTATAAGGAATGTGTTGGAATCTGGGATTTGTGTTGAAATAATCATTCACAAAGCCTCACGCTCCGGAAATGAGTCTATCGACCTTGCTCTTACGAATTAACCTTCTATTGCTTCTCATAAAGGGCTTGAACAGACCCTTTCTCCGTCCTCGCAAATAGCCATCAGGACGTATAAGAATTAACAGCGCCTTTCATCTTAAATGCTAGCCCAGTGACATCCCCAGCGTCAAATATGAAATTCATTCGATGAGAGCCCACCGAGCTGTTATGAACTCGAAGGAAAGGAATCGCATAATTAATGGAAATTCACCAAGTGCCGAACATGGTTCGTAAAACTGCAACCGACTATTCATACAAGATATAGCACGAGAAATCCAAAGATAGAGATTACCTATATTCAGGGAGTCCATATGCACCATGTAGGTCCGGCATATCATATCTCTCCTCATACCATAGTTTTATTTGCGTATGTCCCTGAAACCCTTAAGTCTACATGGATGGGACAGAATGGTTAGCCGAATTTTAGTTGGACTGGCCAGCCTTTCATCTTGGAAGCCTTTTTGAGAATATCAACTTGCAACGAGAAGTATTGTTGAAAGAGTGCACTAAATGAGATACACGCGGTGAATAAACGCTGATGACGAAGATACAACGTTAATTCAATTGGATTAACCGTGGCTTTCTCTAAAATGCGTATTGAAAGTTTTCTGTGCTAGTAAGAGAGTTGTAATGTTTAGTAAATGTATAGAACTATTTTGTGGAGCCCATCAAACTTCATCAATTGTAGTTCTTATTCTTGTGGAAATCGCTTTCCCAGATTATCTTCATGGTAAGCCAAAGTTGAATATTCGTTTGGCGTCTGGGGGGATGTACAGACCGAATGGATCATCGGGAAACATCATATGTTGAAGATGTGCTGTATGTTCACTACACGTGCACTAAAGAAAGTCATCTAAGTCAATACTGTACGTGCACATTAATATTGCTTCCTCTCTGCTGTTGGCCAGCCTTTCAATTTAAGTACAGTAAATGCTGGAAATTCTCAATTCGTAACTCAGTTCCCTACTTCATTCTCATACTCCCACTTTGGTTCTACGTCCTACAAAATTCTCAATTCGTAACTCAGTTCCCTACTTCATTCTCATACTCCCACTTTGGTTCTACGTCCTACACTAACCACCAGAATGAAGACCGTCACATCCCTTTTCATACTGGCTGCCTCTGCTATCATCACGCCTGTCGCCGGCACTTCATCCCCCGGGCACTTCCGCCTCAAGTCCATCGGCGCCACTAACCAAGAGCATAACAACCTCTATGTTTACGCATACCACACAGGTGCAGGCCTCAATGATGCCGTCCTGACCAAGGATGTGAATGCCGCCAGCTCCGTTTACTTGAATGGCACAAATGCCTTCTTCGATTTCAACACTGAACTGCTTTGGGGAGTCGTAGCCACCGGTGACAACAAATATAAATGTGAGTGCCTGCCCCTGGAAAGTTGTGTACTAATTTCGATACGGGCTAACGAAAATTCCACAGCCTGGGAACGAATCTTGATAAACGCAGGCCAAGGAAGCAATGGATTTTCAGCCGAAGGCAGCAGCTTCATATGGTCGGAAGCCAGCGGCTTCGGTGGATGGCTCGGTAAGACCCCGTCATCGTTGCTCTTCTCCAGAAGCGATCTCGTCCTGACATTTCGTAGTCTGCAATTGGTACCACAATGCGCCCCAGCTGTTCTATTTGAACCGCAACTACAACGCCACTATCCCCTCCAGCTTCAGCAAGATCCAACTGAAGGCCGAGTACATCAATTAGCTTTAGTAGAATTGGGTTTGACCGCTTTCTATAGCCCTATTTATTGCCTAATGACTTATCTTCTACTAGTCTGTAGCGAGTTCGAGGGAAAATAATATGAAAGCGATTACTAAATTTGAACAAGGCTAGGGTTGGCTTCTATGCTATGCGAATTACGCTAGCCAAATGCCAGGATTCCAAATATATAAACACATTAAGAGAAGTAAAAGGTGGAATGAGAAGCACCGCGTCATATATGGTTAAGTTTGACTGTCCCCACCCTGGGAGCACAGAAGCAGCTTCAAGAAGCACAAAAGTCAGTCCCTCAAAAAGCCGACTTAGCTTCCAAAATCGTGTTCTCTTACATTGGGTAACCACAGTTACGTTCTTGTGGCTAGTTTAATCAGCTCCTGGGTTATTAGTTGAGGTTCATAGGTCTATAACTGGGCCTTCTGAGAACGATCGAACGTCTCAGGTTTGTGCGGAGCTCTGGTGAGGGTGTCGTGTGAGGACTCTCCTCAACTCTCAGAAGAGATTGACTCTAGGACTCAGAAGTAGGGTAGGGTTCCAGGAGTGCAGCAGCTTCCAAATCCATTCCATCCAAACACAAACTTAGATTTACTCAGGAACGTGGTCTGAAGATTCCAGAGGTAAATTTTCAGTTGCACGAGATATATAGCTTCTACACCTGCTTTTGAGGTTTACAGGGCCAATTTAATAATCTCCACGGCCCATTCAGCCTATGCACTTAAATGTTCCTTCGTGCTTTTAGCCAGTCCTGAATCTTCAAAGTCAAGTGACTCTCCACTTCACAGCTCAATTCTCCATTTCATTATCAAAATTCCAGCACAAACCACAACATACACAACCTACATCTTCTAACCCCCAAAATGAAGTTCCTCGCATTCTTTTTCATGCTGGCTACCTTTGCCATCGCCGCACCCGTCGCCATTTCGTCCTCCAAGCACTTCAGACCCTCAGTGCAGCAATCTGAGCACCTTAAAATCAAAGAAAATATGATTGCAACTCACGACATGGTGCTATACATCGTCATACATGATACCGGTCTTGAGAGGGGCCAGAATCTGCTTCGCCATGATCATATTGATGTCAACCCCAAAGACCGGTGGCTCGAGGATATTTTGATGTTGGTAGCCAAGGGTGGACATTTCCCCATCGCAGACGGGTTCGCGGTGGATGGCAGACGAAATGTTGGCAATTTGAAAAGACCGTTGTATTCCGCGCGGAATGCATTCGGAGGGCCATTGAGAGCATGATGGAACACCACAACTATCATCAATACTCTTTGGCGCCGTCACCGAGAGAAAGGTTTGGTGGTCTCTAAGGCATGGCAGCATCAATTTCAGATAGCTCCCGTGATATGCAAGGTGGGCTTTTCTCGGCACAAATACTCTTTGCATATTATTGAGGTGCATATGGGACAGAGCAGCTAAGTGCCATACATCTCAATGCGGTCTTCCATATCTCCCAGTTATGTATTCGATTTGCTACCGTTTCCCAAAAAGTATATATCAGACATCGCACAACAGTTTGTACATTTATACTCGTATTCACCACTGACGCATTTGTTAAGAGGAACCTCAATCCTTTCAGAATAATACTGCAGATTCCTGTAAATGTACACTAGAGATATTTCTGTGGTAGTGCACAGTCTATAGATTTCCAGAACGCACGAGTGCATCCTGATTCAATAGACTCAGCGCTCACGGAGCGGACCATATCGTAGTTATTCAATGGTTTACATAAAACAATGTACAGTAATCGCCGTAGACACCTTACTTGCCAGTATTACTAGCACAAAAGCCGGGCTGACCCGATCACGGAGCTGCGCATATCGATGTACTGGGTTCCAAGTGCCAGGAAAGAGACTGTCAAGGAAAGACCAGTATTGTGATGCATGCCGTTTGTGGTGAATCTTGAAAATAAAAACCCCGAGTTGATGTGTTCTGTGCGAATCTGAAGGCTGATGAAACCTGAGGGAAAGGTTCGTATAAATAAGTTGCGGTCCAGAGGGAAATTTGAATGGGGGCGAGAAACAAAGAGTCGCGTCGCTAAGCTTGTGCGACGACCAGCCCTCACAGTTTACTAGTGGTGAAATGAACCAACTGGTGCTGGTTCTTTTCAACTCAACTTCAGATATAATGTTAAAGTCCATCACTAGCCAGCCGTTGGGGGTGGTAAAGCTGGATACATTGCCCCTGAATGCCGTTGCTTACCAGTTGTTTCAGCTTCCCAGTATTCACCATTGGTTGAAGTCTGCAAGCGACATACATACGTACTTTTGAAACATTCACAGTAGTTTAGCTGTTTCCCTCCATGTTTTACTTCTTGCATTCTGGCTGCTTAAAATTCATCTATCGTGGACGTCTGGCAATCCAGTACCGCTGCGATCTCGAGTATTGAGCTTTGGAAGGCTAGGTTTATCTTTTAATATGGAGATTGCGGGCGCTCCGAAAGAATGTATGAGGCTTCATTATCGAATACAGATTGCCCATATGAAATCCTTTATACTTGGCTCTTGAAGGCTGGGCGTGTCACCAGAAATCCCCTCGGTATTCAAAGTTAGCATTGATTTTTCACCAGCAATGTAACGTTAATTATGTAGCATTCAGTTCACAGGAGCGCAATATCAGCCAGCAGAGCAACACAATGAATTATGCCGTGTAAGAAACAAAAAGCTCTAATGTAGCAAGAGAACAGTAGGAGGGGTGTGGAATGTTGGATATTGGTAAAGCCTACGACCAGGACGAGAATCCGCGAATATCCGAGAGTGCGCGCCAGATCTTTGTCCCTTAGCAAGATTTAGAACCGGGGTCGTAAATACAATTCAAGCTAGTGGAGAGCAGAGCTGCTCTTGCGAGGACCACCAAATCATCGCTTGGGCGGTGCTTCCCCGCCAGCAGGGGTTGCTACTGGACATTAGCGAAACACGATACCTTGCTAGTAGGACTCACATTTCTCAGCGACATGATTGATTCTGCCGTCTCGGTAGCGGACAAAAACTCCACAGCGGCAGAATCTATTGGCCATCGCTCCAGATCATTCACGCCAACAACGCCTTGATCTTTGCCAATTTTCTGCATGAGCCGCATCATGATCGACGGAAGAGCCGCAATATATGCAATTTCAGATTGCTTTGGCGTGCAATCTATATAAAGGTCCAAACTTGCTGCGAAATGTTAGCCAGATAATGCAAGGATGCGGCCATCAACAGACCTATCTTGATGATCCCGTCAATGCCAAATAATATATCACCACAGGCCAGTGATTGGTGCGCAAGGCCAAATGAAGATAAGTAGCAGGCACCATCCAGGATCTAAAATGTCAGAACAGCTCATCGAAGGGAATGAGGGACAAACCTGGCATATAATGGATCCCAATTCTGTCTCGCTAGGATAAACAGACGGAAAAGCGACAACATGAGCCAGCGTCAGCGGCAAGTCATCAACTAAGAAGAACGCGAGATCTTCGTGCATGTAGCATTCATGCAAGGAGAGAACGTTCCTGTTTTCTAGGCGTCCAAATCTGTAAATCAATCTTCGAGCATTCTCTTTCCCGTATGTCCGGATGGCTACCATGCGAGACGGGCGAGTGCGGCGTGTGGCAATTGTAACTTTGCCAGCGTTCTCATACGTAATGACTTTCCGATAGGTATCCCACGGTGACTCTTGTCTTACAATCAGGACGGATGCAATATTTTCCAGACCACACAAGTGGGGTAGGCAAAGGCTTTTGGGAGGCCCCGTGACAACCTTCAATCTACCGCGGCCGTGAGGTTCTGTTAGTCTCGTAGTGGCTGCCGTATGAGTCTCGCGGGTGGTGGGGGCCGACATCGAAATGGGGAGCTGAGATTGAGCTTTGATAGTGCCAAGGTCACATATCATGTTGTCTTTCAATAGGTTGGATGACATGATGACAAGACAGTGTTTTCTCGGGTCCAAAATGTGCAAGAACTAAGAGAGAAAGTGGAATTCCATTTGTTTTGTACGCGCGGTGTTACGGGTTCGACTCTCGGCTGTGATAGGAGATGGCAGCTTCGACTGACTGTCGTAAGATGAGGCCGATGAGCCACAGCGCTTACATACAAACTGTTGACGGCACGTGTATCTTTTTCCAACTGACAATAAGCTGCACAGCCATCACGAACATGAATCTCGAGCTAATTAAGGATTCCATACGAATCGACAAATGACCGCACTGCTCAACATAACTCAACTTCCTCAGGATCTTGTTACCCTTAACAGCGCTAGGGAATGATGTCCACGGACAGATTCTAGGTTTCCTATGACCGACAACGCGCCAAAAATAAAGAGACGGAAGCTATCAAGCGAGCCAGAGTCTGCGGCAGCTTCTTTGTAATGGCGGCATCATGTTTCGCTCATGAGTCAACGAGCGCATCGGATCAGACATGGTATGGTTATTACAATAATTGGTAGGCCCATGAAGTGGCAAACTTGCCAGTAATTATTGCGTTGCACAGAGTTCCACTTACATGGCCATGTAATGATCACTCGCAACTTCCATGCGACCAGCATCTAGTTGACGCTGCAACGACCATGTTGGCCAGGTGAAGAGAGATAATCCGGTGGACTTATGGCTAGGTTGCCTTTGGCTTGGAAGCTCGCTTTTCAGCAGGGCGAGTCGCTCTCTCACAATTCTCGGACGAATACTGGCACAGCTGGTTTGGGCCTCGGCGTTCTAGAATTACCTGTCTTACCAATACTACAGTTTAATATAGTCTACAACTGATGCCATAATGAGTCACTTGGATTAATATGCTGACATTTAGACTCAAAGCGACAGCCAAACTGCCGAGTTATCAGGGCCAGCAGCCATGAGCTGATTAACGGAATAGCACAAATATTTCGATACTTGTAGAGCACGGAGCTATTGCCCCACTACGAAGGAAGCGGGTTGAATAATGTAAGGAGTGGCTGATTTTGATATTCGAGGCAATTTGACTTGCGAAATTGCTATTTCTTCATTGCTATCCCCGATTGGCCTCGCACGCGCTGTCTAATTTCTCTAATATATTGCATTAATTGGAGATCAAGATGCAGCTGGTTTTGCATATTTCTTTCTGCTTGCTGAGCGTAGTGACATCGCACAGGAAACCGTTCAAATCCTTCGCACCTGAAAGTCCCTTAGTCATGTACTGATAGATTTGGAGCTCAACAGGTTCTCAAATACCGATTAACGGTTGCATAACACTATGATTGCTCCTCAGGTTTAAATGACCGGTTACGCTATCAAAATATAGCCGACAAGGTAAAAAGAACGGGGCGCGTCTCAGTCATACAGCCGCTCCTCGTCTGCAGCAGCACACTTCCGGCGCTTCTCTTCTGGCTGTGTTGGTGGTGAATCAAAATCGGGCACAGCGTCTGTTTCCATCTCTTTCCTCATGATGATCTCTTTGTACCTGCTCTGTAGCAATTGGGTGGCGAGATGCATAGTGGCCCACTCCCTGGGGGAAATGGTGTCGCAGATCAAGATGCGGTCGGATATCGTTTGTAGGTATTGAATTGTATCATTGACCATTTTCCTACTAATTTTTATAAGGCATGGGGGTCTCTTTTGATACGCCAGTTGTGGGTGGCCCGGTATTTGAGAGGTGGAGTATGAATGCCGGCGTCGCTTTCGTGGGAGGGTTGGGGATTCGGCTGCTCTCTTTTCCACGTTCAGAGGGGGCAGGTCTTGGTTTTCAGCCCTTATGACGCTTGGAGACAACGTAGAGGCCCTTGAGCTACCAAGAGAGGTACCAACGGAAGTAACTGCCTCTGTAGCTACAGGGCCAGTGGACTGGCCAACAGGCGTTTGTAAAACCTGGCTTGTGTGGCTGCGATTCCCGTGGATGAATAGGCCAACGACCCGACGGAAGTTGTTAGCTGATTCATTGCCTTTATGAAATAGATTTGTCAGCCGATGGATTCCTTGAGAAGGGGATCTAAAATAACGATACCAGTTTTGCCTGTACGTCCATTGTGACCTTCTGTGTCTGGGGTATTGGACTTCTTTGGAACCTGTGATAGGTTGTGATCCATGATTGGTTGGCTTCGTTGGTGATGGTGTTGTACTGGCAAGTTATTGGAGCAAAAGATGGACAAGAAAGCATCAACCGTGAGGACAATTACGACCTTTTAAATGTTTGGGGCTGAAGCGGTCATGCCCACCATCCACAGTCAAGATTTTGCGGGTTATTGTTATCACCGCCGGCTCCTAGGACGACTATGGATGTCAGTATGTGGTGTCAGTATGTGGCCACAATAGTGGTGCGTACACGCACGATCGAATCAAGGATATTTTAATCCAGTTGCTGTATACACATGATGCTTGAGCCTCCAATTGATTTGGGGCATATTCCCAGGAGGAATATGGCTGCCAAATCATTGTTGCTCATAGGACGTGTGGAAGGGAGCCCCATTTCTCACGACTTGGGGGTTGTTTAGAGGGCGATGGTTCAGCCGCGCCGCGCTGCCACGATAAAGATCCGACTGGCCGAGGATCTGTTTTGTGCTTCCAGGAGCTCTGGAGACTTTAACTTTTTTGGTCATAATTCGTTGGTACTGTGCCGACATGATAGTATTTTTTGAGTGTTCTCATTCCAGCACCTTTGGCGATGTACGGGTGGTGAATGATGTCAGAAAGTCGAATCAACGTTCACATCAACGTTGAACATAAAACACCGTTGAACACCAGGCGCATGTGAGTTTTCCGCCTATAGAAGATATCTATCTGAGCCATGTTGTTTCTTTGCCAATACTGGGACTTCATTAAGTTTCCCACTCGAAGCTCGTTTCCTAATCGGCCGCGTTGGTTCACCTAACAGCGACGGTTTTGCCATGGCTTAGAGACGCATCCTACACTGGCTGTTAAACACAAGCTCAACAAAAGAGATAGAAAAGAGATGACTACATCTTTCTGGGGACTGTTGGGTAGGTTTGCAATCAACAGCAAACCGCAGTTTCCTCGAGTACAGCAGAGTGATATATCGCAAACAGACCAAGGCAAACTACGTCGGAATCAGACGTTCAAATTTGAAAGATGTCACGCGTAAACACGACACATATTAAGGAGGTTAATAATATAGTATCAAAGTAAATCCAAGGAACAAACGGGTGATTTCCGGGAACCCGTACTGAGAGATCAGACAGTTCTGTAGGGGGCATCTGCCTTACGCATAGGAATAGTGTTTCAACTTGAAACTTTCTTATTTAGTCAAAGCCTATTTTGGCTGCCACTAAGGCACCAGGTAATTAAAACGCATGCGGCGCAGCTCAGCATTAGCTAGGTCATTCTTTGAAAAGGCAGATTTACGTGATCACATATAAGTTTTATAGTACCCGGGGGTAATAACCTTCTTCATCTTTATACCTCCCGCTCTTTACTTTTTTTCCCTTAAGTGGCACCTGTCTCAATTCTTTACACTCAATAAACCCGTCCTTGCGGGCACAACATCTCTCCGAGCACTGCCACCGCCATGATTCGAATGCGCCTCGTATAGTTTTCCTTACCATCACCTGGCTGGCCCGTGCCAGTCTCAGTTCGGCCACTGTACACTTGGCGGTCGTTATGCGAGACCGTGCAAAATCCGACCTCGTGAGACTGAGCGACTCTATTTTAAACCTAAGGTTTCAAAACCTCATGGACGACGTCGTCGGCGGCATGGTGATTGCGGCCCTAGTTTCAGCCCTATTTTCCATCTTCGGGTTAATCCTCGTGGTCTATCCGAAGTGGCTACAAGAGAAATGCGCCGCTCGGTTTTACTACGGTTGCATTTAAGTCGTCGTGAGCATGACCGTGCTCTCCTTAGGGGCTTGGGTTGCCGCGTTCACGTATTTCAGGCATCCTTTGAGCTCCTTGACAGGGACCACATCCCATATTACAAGCTTATTTATTATGGATCCATTGGCCAGGCCGCTTCCGGGATATTTACTGGTCACTTTGCCGTTTGTGCGTTGTGTCGTACTCGACTTACGTGGTCACTAGCAGAGTACGCGCACCGAGCCTACAACACAGTAAAAGTGAGGGTTCCAACGGCCTACAAGAGTAGGGCTGTGAAGAACGATTCAGCAGTTATTACGAACAAGAAAAATTGCAGAATTATATGATGATTTTCGAAGAATGACGGTGGAGTCCATAGGCATTAGAGGTGCGACGGATAGGGTGTTGGAAAGGAATAGACATACTGCTGAGTTGCGGAGATGACTTAGATGTTGAATTTCCTAATTGGAATCAAAGCATGTTCGTCGCTTGACCTGACTAGCTGGCCGATATTGGCCAACATTGGAGCAGTATTCTGAGTGGCTTGATGTAAAAGACAGGTGATGAATGACGATTTGCTCTGTATAAATATTCATCTACCTTGATTGCCGTAAACTCTTCAGAAATTGACCTTGGAACATGTGAGCCCAGGAATCATATGGCCCCAGGAAATTGTACGTAACTTGTACACTCTCCATCCCCACTCACAAAATCAGTTACGTTCCTGTTAGCAGCTTTATCAGCCCCGGGAACGCATGTCTTCGCCCGGGGAGTTCTCTCGCTCCCGGAACCTTTAGTGCGGTTTCTGGGAGCATATAAGCAGCTCCTAGGGGTCTATTTGACCCCAGGAAGCCCGACGTAGCTTCTGGGGCCTTTTACTCCCACTTCGAGGAATTAAAGTCATGTTCCTGTTGGCAGCTTCACCCACTCCTGGAACCTCAGGTGCGGTTCCTGGGGCTATGGCTAAGCCTTCTGGGAGTGGTCGAATGTCTCAGTTTTGTGCGGAGGTCTGGTGAGGGTGTCTTGTGAGAGCGTTCCGCGACCTCAGAAAGCAAAATATTGACTCTAGGATCCAGAAGTAGGGTCCTAGGAGCGCAAAAGGTCCCAGATCTAACCAAGGTGTTCCCAGAGCCAGTGTGTATTCAGTCAGGAACATAGAGTCAAGATCCCAGGGATAGATCTTCATTTTCCTGGAGATTGGTAAAAGCCCCAGGAGCTAAGGTGTATTTCCCAGGGGATATACAGCTCCCAGAAATGCTTTTGAGTTTCCCAGGGTCAACATATTGATTCCCAGAGTCAATCTAACCAGCACAAGAGTTTGCCAGAGTCCTTCGCCGGCCCGAGATGTGTTTTTCTCCTGCCGACAGTCTCCGTCTTGACATGACACGCACCACTGAGATAAATCCATGTGTACAGTTCTTTGGCCACCACCGTTAGGTATGAACAAAAAGAACTATTATCTACCCGCGCGGTTTCGATCTAAGCCATATAAAAAATTAAGCGAAACTGCCAACAGCTTTTGAGGGTGCATTGACATCTAGTATTTGCAAAGATGAAAAGGTCGCGTGGTTTTGGTGCTCTGCGAGTTTGGACGTTCAGAACTTCATTTGTATTATTTCTAAGCTTACTCCAAGGTCTAAATCATGGCTATGCTCTCTGATACTAATCCCAATACCGACTGTGTCACACCTCCGCTGTGACCAAGATCACCTTCGAGTGGAATTTAGTCGTGCTGACCGGCGGGGTGGTGCAGACGTAGAAGGGCCTCGTGGTAGATGAGCTCCTAGCCTAGCCGAGCGACGGGGGCCATTCTCCACACTCTGCTCGACTGATCTCCCTTGGGGTCCCACTGAGCGCTGTCGCAGCTGACTCCGACTCGGGTCATTTGGTGATGAATTCCTGATAGTGGCAAGTTCTCTCTCGGCAGATGATTCAGTTGCCGTGTGGATATGACGTGTCTCAGCATCCGACGATTGGACTCGTATTGGGCGAACCAAGGCGTCTAAAGGCCCTTCATTTCGACTGTATTAATCAGCATCTTGGGTATTGCATAACGGAACCAGCCCTACTTACCACACACAGCATGACTTCCCAAAACCTGCACTTCGTTTTTCCAGCCACTCTTCCGCGCAGGCCAGATGGGAAAGCGCCTTGCACTGACAGCGCAAAATCACACTCTCATTTGCAAGGTCATCATCCTCGGCCAGACAAAATACACAGTGGATGTCGTCGAACTCGTCACTCAGGGTGAGATCCTTGAGCGTGAAGCTTTGGACGCCAGCCCAGACGTTAGCGACCGATGTCAGGATCGCTGGTTGAGCCAGCGAAACATGCCATGGAACACTGTTTGTCCGCAGCATTGTGGAAGTCACAAATGGATTGAATGGTTGCACTGGCTCGGAGTTGGTTGACAGCCGCACCGGTGGGTCTTGTCTGAGCCCGTGAGGTGACCTGTCGGTGTTGCCTGATGCAGGGCGACTCCTGGACACTGACGACATTTGACGCTGGCCCGGATGCGCAATGGATGGAGC
>JACWGB010000200.1:562-12475 GCA_019775275.1 Penicillium sp. VS AB III KN | reverse complement strand
ATAACCCGCAACAACAAGAGGAGCAGACTATACAGATTGCGTATATCCTTGCGGATAAGATTGGTAAAGGCTTTATTGAAGGGTATGGGAGAGTCCTCGTACATTCCTATCTTCGAGGACTTGGATATATCTTCCCGCAATACCGCGTTTTTGCTACCTACAAAGAGCTACGCCCTAATACTCTTAAAAACCGAACGTACGATCTCTAACGTACCCGTGGGGCGTACTCCTGCCTAGGGCCAAACTTTGTATAGCATATTGATGGCTATATGAAGCTTGTGATGTTTGGTATTGAAGTATACGCCGTAATCGATGGATATTCACGATATATTATCTGGATTTATATCGGTATTAGTGCTCGTACGGCTATAAGTGTTCTTCGTCAATACCTTAATACACTCGCTACATATTATCGTTAGCCCCGGATTATACGGTCGGATCTAGGCAGTAAAACATCACTAATTGGCGATACGTACTGGCTTTTACGTTAGGTCTATGAACCTACGATTGCGTATAATGACTACTACTGGTTCGGACGAAGTATAGATAACCAAAGGATTAAGTCTTTTTGGGGGTAGCTCTCTAAATCATGTACCTACGTCTACTAGGTAAGTTCTAAGCCTATTTTACCGTACGATAGCTAAATATTCTAGTATTACTTCCAATAGCTACGATCTATAGGCCTCTATATCCCAACAAGAATCACTAATTATGTTGCGTTTCTTGCAATTTATATACCGATTGTACGAGCAAGCATTGAGTCCTATGTCAGCATATAGAATATCCACAAGATTCGTACGCAAAAGAACCCAAATAGCGTATACGGCAAGCCATAGATAAACTATTTTTGTCCAAAACAGGGTATACGAGACTTTTCTTACCTAGTTCAACTATTCTATGTCTGTCTTCTTAGACAAGAAGCTACTAATTAGGATCCAAATAAGTATCTTCTATCCGATACACTAGCTTAGTGTCGTACGTAGCTCTAGGAAATAGGGTTTGACCCCGATTGTCCGCCTTTACGTAGTCCAACCCGAGAGAATCTTACGTAGCCATATCGTGATATTTATCTTGAGCTTCGATCTCGTGTAGAAGCGCATCACCGTTTAGGACGAGAGCCAATATTTAGTCTCTATAAAAAGCCTTATCAATAAAGCATAAGATTCTCCTCTTTTGTTATCTAGATATATAATATATCGTACGAGACGGAAGCGCGTTTGATAGCATATAATGTCTCGGGACAAGGAAAAATACCTAGTTTAAACTAGAATCCCCTATAATCCCCTATTAAAAGCCTAAGAAGAAGCTAAATTTTTCTCTTCCTCTATTATTCTTTATCCTTTTACTTTCGTACGATGTCTTCTAACAATTTCCGTCGAAGAAATCATCAGTATCGTCGTCGTTATTATAGTCCGGATACAATTGATCTTACTAGTAATCCTAAATCCCGTAATATACCATCGCAAGGCCTTTTTATCCTATAACAGTTTCGAGACCTTCTCGAGGATCTATCGTCTCTACCTCTTTCTACCCTAATACCCCGTACGGAGGAAGATTCGACTATAAATTCAGAGCAAATTCAAGCGCTATAGTTTCTTGGGAGGGCAAGGGAGCTCTAGGGCTCTACGAATCGCGTACGATAGGACTAGATTTATAGCGAGCTAAGTTCGGAGAGACCGTAGCGTTAAGGGATTGGAAATGCTTTCGGACGATCGAACCGGATAAAAGTAGCTTAGCCTATCCAACCAACTAGGCCACTTGCTCGGATTCGGGCGAATATCTATTTCTGTATCTAGCACCCTCCGGTAAAGGGAAAAAGGATGATCGAGGACCTAAGTAAGTATTTATCCTACTCCGTACGAGGAAAGATGCTAATAGATTAAATTTAGCAACCGCACGGCATATCTTTGAGCCTCGTACAATCCCAAGCTTCGCTGATTTTATCGTAAAGGACCTATTCCCCGTAGTGTCCCCTTAGTTCCTTACGGCTTATTAGTAGCCTATAGATATCCTTCGGCTTGCGAGCGTATATAGTAGGACTCCAAAGAGACTTATCTTTATCTCGTACGCCGAGGATCGGGAGCAGAATATATATAACCTTCTTAAGGCTTAGTTCTCGTATACTAAGGAAGTATACGATATTTGGGTTGTGTTCGATCGCGATTAGTAGCCTTAGAGCGACTCCGAGGAATCGGACGAAGAGGATATAGAGCTTCCGATTAAGAAGGAGGCCAAATAGAAGCCGTAGATACGTTATCGCTCTTACTATCGCTCTCGCTATCGCTCTCGCTATCGCTCTCGTCCGCTTGTTAAGGAAGAGCCGTAGGAGCGACCTTAAGTACAAGAGACTCCTCAAGCAGCATCGTAGTAGCCTTTGTACGATCCTTTCGACGACGATTTCTTAGATCTTGAAGACCCGAGTACTTTGCTTCTACCGCAAGGACAGAGATAGAAAGCGCCAACACCCGTACGATTAGCACCTCTACAACTACCAACACAAGAGCAAGAGTTTCGTTGGCCTCTAGGATTAGAGCATCTCGAATAGCAATATCGAGAGATAAAGAGACAACTCTAGGAGCTTGAGCAGAAGCAATAGACTCAACTCTAGCACCCTTAGGAGCTCGGACGACAATAGGCTTAGATCCAACAGCATCAGCCAGAGCCCGTACGGCAATAGGCTTAGATCCAGGAGCCATAGGCTTAGATCCAACAGCATTAGCCAGAGCCTATACGGCAATAGGCTCAACTCTAGCAGCCTTAGGAGCCATAGGCAGAGCTCGTACGGGCTCAACTCCAATAGCCTTAGTAGCAATAGCTCGTACGATAGTAGCCCGAGTCCGAGTACGAACTCCTAGTTGCTAAACGTCAACGGCAGTAAGCAAAACGCGTTCTATCCGAGGTTACTACAACGCCTTCCCCTCGTAGAACGAGAAGTAGGAATATTCTTCCTTGATATTTCGGACGATAGTAGTAATTATAGCAGTGGTTATAGTAGTATATACGGAGGATTTAGGGGACTAAATTTGGCTTATTTGTTTGTTAATATTACTTAGTTATACGTAGTAATATCGTTAATTTTCACATATTTACATCTATCACTTTCTATGTTTTTCACTTCGTACATAACATTATCTATCAACAACCTTCTACTTCCCTCCTACAACCATCTACCTTTATCTATCCCACAGCAAGATGTCTTCGTACGGCCCCTCTAATATCATCAGAAGTAAATAAAGCTAATCAGTATACAGTCTTGGTCCTTCTCGCGGCGGTCCCTCTCGTAGTAGTGGTAGTAGTTCTTCTCGTGGTGGTGCCCGCGCATCACACTCCTCGTACGTTACTAGTGAAGACCTAAATAAATAAATCAAAGCTAATGAATAAATAGTCAAACCCGTGATCCGTGGGCCCCTCGCCCTAGCGAGGGCATCCTAAATTTTGGTCCTAGGGAATAGCGGTCGTACGTATACAATCTCTATAAAAGCTACAATACTAACGTACGAATAGCTAGCCCTTTAACTACATAGATCAGGACGGTAACATATATCTCCCTCGCAACCACGCCGAGGGCCTCTAGGCCCTTATCCAGTACCTCGAACGACTAGGCGGGACTTAGGAGTAGCTACCGTTACTAATCGGGGAAGACCAGCTAGCCCGGATATGTCAAACTCCGGAGCAACAAGCTATCGTCCGGTAGCTAGGTAACCCCGTTTGGCATATACGAGGATGCATAAACGGTCAGCAGATCGTCTCTCAACGCTCCTCGTATATCAACGCCCTCCTAATTTAGTCCCGCGGCAACCCTCTCGTTCGAGCCTACGATGCGTATAGCGTACGGATAAAGCCATTCCCCGAGTGCATCCGACTTCCTAGCAGATTTAGCGGCTACTGTGGTAATTGCAAATGGCAAGATCATGCTTCTTAGTGCACCGTACGAGATAGCTGCTCTAGCAATGCCACACGTAGTCGCCTATCTGCCCCACCTCGTCCTTTGCCCGCAGCGGAGGTCATCGATCTGACGGACGACGGTCTGTCAACTTCGCGTGCGGACAACGAGGTGCCGGGGATGTACTCCGAGGTAGACCTAACTCAGGATGAGCCTAAGCCTTAGTAGCGTAGGCTGCTAGAGTACGGGCAGCAGTGGTGGGAGGACGAGGTTTAAATATACGGTGCATGTAGGGGGCGTACGATCTGGCGTATGATCTGACAGAGAATCGGGGAATCTAGCGGGGGATCTTATTTTCTGATATCATACCTACATCATTAATAGATATCACTACGTTTTTATGGAGATAAATGATCAAAATCGTACTAAAAAACTCGCCTAAAAGTGGTGTAGTTGGAAGGTGAAAACCTGATTACTAATTTTTGACCGGCAGAAAATATTCCAAGTCTGATGTGGCCTACTGGCCGCTATTCACGCCCGTAATATGGCCAGCCTACCCCGATGATGACACTTTTAGTTATCAGCGGGTATGGGGCTATGGTGAGCCTAAGCACGATGAGATAAGGGGCTTGCAGAGGTCTATCGAGTATATCCTTGATATACTCGAACAAAACGGTCCTTTTATCGGCATAGTTGGATTTTCCTCCGGTACCGCTATAACTGCCATCATCGCGTTATTGCTAGAAAAAGGAGGAACAATTTATGGTATTACATTGAGGGTACTATCATCTTCCTGCACTTATTTTGCGTCTATTAAACCTCACGGCTGACTAGTCTTACTCAGACGCACCACCCGCAATTAAGATTCGC
This sequence comes from Penicillium sp. VS AB III KN, assembly GCA_019775275.1. NCBI lineage: Eukaryota > Fungi > Ascomycota > Eurotiomycetes > Eurotiales > Aspergillaceae > Penicillium > Penicillium sp. VS AB III KN. The sequence goes on along the minus strand of JACWGB010000200.1, from coordinate 7,722 downwards.
TATATGCCTTAGTGGATTCAAACTCGAAAATAGGTGCTACGAATCTTTCTATTCGCCAAAGATTGTGACCCCAATTTTCCACACCATCGGCGTTGCGGATGCTACGATTTCCCCTCTTCAGACAAAGAAGCTCGTCCGGCGATGCAAGTGTCCATGGATTTATGAGTTTTGCGGCGGCCATTACGTGCCCCAGAGTAAGGAGTTTTTGGAGCTTAATGTCTGTCTTGCAAGTTTTCTTCGAGAAGTATTGGGAAGTCCTGTAAATAGTCCGGAGGTCTGGGTCGACATGGAACGCACTACCTTTTTAAATGAATTTAGCCGTCCTTGCCACGGCTTTTTCTACAGTGAAAGTCGAAAACAGATTCCCCTCCGGACGCACATGAGTTGTTTCTCGGTCCGTACCCGAAACCACGCTACTCTGTATACGAACAAGTCGTAAATAACTGCTTTCCAAGAATAGATCACTTTCAAATCCAGTACCATTGCTTTACGCATGATCTTGATTATTACACGAAATTCTAATACACCCCACTTTAATGCCCCTCCATCTTCCTATACTTAACATCTACCTTTCTCCTGCACCACTATCTCGAGAATTACTAGATTTTCATGCACAATATGGCGCCCCAGACTACCCCCATCAAAGCTAATAGTTTATTCATGATATGATAGAACGCCAGTCACTAGCCACGTCACTAATGGCTGACGCAATTAAATGCGGCGAACACGATCATGAATCTCCGTAGGAACTTGTGGCTGTTCGGAAACAACCATCCCCACCCCCACCCCCAAAACAACCACACCTATCGTGTTGTTCAGGGACGAAGCATGACAACCGTGATGCTAGAAGCTCTCTGCGATCATCTGCTCGAACAACCCGGTCTCTAATTTGATGAAATGGTTGTATTTCTATGGGACAAATTCCAGATGCCAAGGACGACCTCAAGTATCAGGCGGGCCCTCGCATTTAAGGGTTGGTCTAAAAACCCATTCAACGGAGGAATCTCGCAAATGTGTTGAGATAGGGGAGCAAATTGACTCATTAAGAAATGCCATTGGTTTCCAAGAATTCTCTAGCACTTTGATGGGCAGGGTGTAGTCGTATGCCGTGCTCACTAGCAGAAACAAATCCCTTGCAGCTCGAACGAATGGTCTCACTTATCTCTGCCTCTGTGAGGCCCCTTCCAAGATGCCAAGCGGTTTCAATGCCAGTTAGTTCCGTGGTTAAACCACCCATCAAGTGGCTCACGCTAACAGGACCTGTAGCATCAAGCATTATCCTCAGGGTCTTCTTCGCCAATACCGCGAGTTCCACTGGCTGCTGCATGACATCGTCAAGCTTCAGCTCGTATAACTCAACGAGCTTTATAGGTGCGTTGCTGAGTAAACGCTCAAAAGTGGTTCTAGTCTCGGACTGAGCTAAAGATTCTATCATGGTAGTCGTGGATATCCAACTATAATAAGTGAGTCATTAGCATTTCCAATGATGCAGGTCGTGGTAATGAGAGAATATCAAGTAAAGCCTTTTGAAAGCGCTTTTGAAAGGTACATACAGCCCATTATTCTGCTCAAAAATGAGTTTTGCTGCCTTAGCGAGATTTTCAGGACTGTGATCAAGATATGCTGTTATGCGAGAGTCTTCCTCGAGCATTTTCTTGATCGTTTCCAGGTGGCTAGATAAAGTCATGGAATCGTCGATGCAGACTGTAACACTGTCTTGCAGGGTCCCTAGGGATACGTCTGTTGCTCGCCCTGCTGCCAAGATACTTAGGGGGGGGGGTTCAATTTGACGAAGAGCCTCGACAACGTTTCGGCTCGTGCTTTCACATTCATCTAGTCCATCGAGTATGAGATAGAAGTGTTTGAGGTCACGTCGAGCTCGGGTGATCAGATCGATACTCTCAATTGAGGATAGAGGGCCACCAGTTACTCTTAGGGCAGCAATGTGTTCCATGAGGTAAGGACGTTCCAACAGTATTTGCTGCACGATGTTGGATAACACTCGGGCTTCACTGAGCTTCTCTCGCTGAAAATAATTAAAGGCAAAGTATGCGACGCAGGCGTCAATTTCTGACTGATGCCAGGCCCTGAGAAAGAATCGGGTCACTTGGCATATTGATGATTTGCCTGATCCTGGGGAGCCTGTGAGCACTAGGGTGCTTGGTATCTGGCTTGAATTGTGCCATTTTTTGAAGGCATTGTGGAGTAGAAACCACTCAGCACTGCCTTTCATCTTCATAACTTCGTCTCCATCCAATTCGTGAAACAAATCCCCTAAAGACAAAGACTTCACAATGAGCTCTTGCTCTTTAGAAAGCGACATTGTGGTTCGCCTTTGGTTATGAATAGTAGCTTCGGTTAACTGTCTTTGAACTTCGTGGAGTTCATTTCGGATTGCCTTAAAAAGCAGAATATGGTCATTCTCCATAGCTAAAAGGAAATGCGACTTCAGCTTTTCAAGTGAACTCATCATTTCTTGAAAGCTGGTCTGATCGAACGGCCACCGGAGCCGAGTCAGAGCGGTTTTGATTCTGACGTCGGAAGGTGTTCCGCCCAGCTTCCTAGCCAGGTGCTCAAGAAGCTCTTGGAATGTAGACAATGGGCCATTGCGTGCGGATAAGCTCTGAATGGTATATGACCAGTCTTCATCTTTGACCTCGTCCGTGAGTTCGACTAGGGTGGAGAGTAGGCCTCGTGCCTGAATAAGTGCAGCAAGTAGTTTTCGTTTCTGAGTTGGCGCATCGATGACTGTGCTTACGTAGTTGATAACAGTGCCTGCTAGTTGAACGAGTGTGACAAGAGAGGCGGCATTACTAATACCGTCCATGCCGCTTTTTAGGCTAATTTTCTGTTTGACAAAAAAAAAAGTTCGGGGACTGCGCGCAGTGCATATATAGCAACCAGCCTTTTGAATTGGAATGGGGCGAGGAGTGTCTGAAAGTGCGGCGGCCAACAACGCGACAGAGATCCACGAAGTGATGGGGATTGCCAAGCTTGCCACGTGTCAGGTCTGCTCTGTTTGGCCTGTTTGTGAGAAATTTCTCTATTGATCAAAAGAGTAACCAACCATATTAGACATGGTGTGTTTCAGGATAAGGCCCAGGGGAACCTTTACAAGTGTACGGAGGGGAATTTATCTTCGAGAAGGGGCAGTAGTCTATACTCGTCTAAACCACATTGTCTACAGCAGTAGCACAGCCTTCGTCAAGAAAAAAAGGAGCCGAAGAGTGAGGAGGAAAAGGAACATGTGAAGGGCGTTGGTAGATCAAGCCACATCGCCAGATCTCTCCCTACCCTTCGAGAACCTGCTTTAACATTCTGTGGGAATTTTACAGTATTTTACAGTGACTCATTGAGTGCTGTGGTCCAATACGTCAAAAGACGCGATACGGCTAAGCAGTGGCTGTTTTAAAAGTAACCTCATATAGAATAGCGCAGTTTCGGGTGCGAGCCGAGAAACAACTGATGTGTGGTACAGAGGGGAATCTGTTTTCGATTTTCACTGTAGCCAAGAGCCATGTTTGCTGTCGGGCTAGTCTCATGGCGCGCGGTCTCGAAAGTGTTGTGATGCCTCCGCAAATCCTAACACAGCCTTAATTATACAGGCTTTGCATGGAATCATTTGGCTTACTCCTTCTTACCTTGTTCACCGCCCCTCAAAAGGCTTTTTACACTAATTACACTAACAAATGCGTCATCAATTCTCGTCCGTAGCTCCTGTCGCAAGGTCGTCACAAACATATGGACCAAAATTTCTGGAGCAACACACATACATTTGTCAGCTCCGGCATGCGGTACTCGGAAATCAGGAGTCTCCGATTTGTAGTTGCGTCAAAAGTAGGCTCAGCGGCTTGGGAGTGGACCATATAGTCGTCTTGTGTTGGTTGACTGCCAAGATAGCTCCTTTTTGGAATATTTTCCATTCTTGGTTCCGTTGTGAGCGAATGCGGCCGCGAATCATGACGTAAGATATTCCGACCAATTCGGAAACGTGTATAATGGTCCATAGGTCTCACCTATATCTCTTGACTCTCAATAGCTTCTTCATTCCCGTCTAAAGTGACCACAGCCGAGCCTAAGTGTTTATAGCGCCCGGAGGCGTCCGACTAGCTAAGTATATTCGAGGTAAAACGCAAAAGCGATGGCCTTCTCCTTGGCTATTTCTCGATCTACATTAATTTTAAACTAGTTGAACGCTGTAGGTCTCTAGAGTAGTAGAGGTCTCGGGTCGATGAATTTTTATCTATTCAGTTTGTCTAGGCTTACGGTCTTCAGAGCCTCGGCCAGCGGGAATTGTGAATATACTCCAACAATATTCCTAAATTTTCGGCTCGTTGAACCGTCCCCAAGGAAATGAAATAAGCAATCTAGAGACAAAGAAAGTTGGTAGCATAATCCGTAGGCTCAAATAAAAGGTAGCATAAATTCCCGTAGATCAAAGTAGTCATTAAGTTTAGGGCGAGATTCTAGAGTTATTTTACGTAGACCTAGCCTAAGTTAAATAGAAGTAAAATCAACCTATAATGACTTCTAGGCAATCTTACCCTTTTGGATAAACAATCCTTCAACTCGCCCGGGGTTATGCTAATAGCTTTTCTTTGATTTTGGTAGCCGTAGCGGACTATCCCGATAGTAGGCCGCCGATAGCTAGACGACGTTACTATACTATAACCTTCGCTCTCACATAATTACTTGTTATATTAATTATAATTAAGGTATAGTATAGTATTAAACGGGCTACGTGGTCCTATGTCGCTTTAATAGGTAGAGTTGTGGGGTACCTTAGGAAGATTATATGCCCCAAAAGCACCCTATTCTATCGTTCTATATGCTTAGTAACTTCCGAATTATCTATCTCATAAAATCTTTTATTTAATAGGATTCTAATAGCTCTAGTTCCTCTAGTTGATCCTCGGTAGGCGCCGGAGTAGTAAACAACAATAGTCAACAAGGATAATCAATAGGGGTAGTTAAGGAGTAGCGAGCGGTAGATGCCTCAAAAACGGCGAGTAATTATTATTCGATATTGGGTAGTCGCTAGGAAGAGTATATAGTTTCCCGCGAGACTATACCTCTCCGTTTAACTACCTCTCCGTTTAATTACCTTTCCTAGTATTTTCCGTGGTCTAGAGATAGTTAGACGGATAATCTTATTATTTTGCTAAGCAACATATAGGATACCGCAACTATATATAACCTTAGGCTTCGTTTGCTATTCAGTACCTATCAAAAAGATACCTCTTAGTGTTGGCTTTCTTGAAGCTCCGACTCACTTTTATTAGGCGAGAGGAAAGAAGCAAAGGAAGATAAAACCGCATAGAAATAGGCTAAAGATCCCAACGATCCGTACAATTGGCCAACACATTTAAAGTTTCAATAGGTACTAATAATCGCATTAGCAGCTTTTACGACGTAAGCCAATATTTAGTTTGTGACCTAATTACTCTTGAACTAACGATATACTATACGTAGCTTAATTGGCGTGTCTATTCTGTCACCTACTTATCTCTAGATTATAGACGAATTTAGAGTCGGTAGTACGGTTGCAATCCTTCCCTTATCGCTTTATATGCTTGCTCTTAGACTTAGCCTAGTAATAGGAGGACCACTATTAGAGACGATTAGGAGATATCCTATCTACATCGGCATATTATTCCTTAGGAGTATGTTTATAGTAGGCGTCGTATTAAGTAAAACTTTTATAGCAGTTTATATTCTACGGTTTCTCGTAGGCTTTTGTTTCGCACCGTCTTTAGCAATCGCTACGGGTACTATTAATAAAACATTCGAGCCCGCGAAACGAGCTATCCCGTCTATTATTTTTATCCTTACGCTGTTTCTCGGCCCTAGCCTTAGGTAGGTTTTGTCTTCCAACAAAGATATTTACAAACCCGCTAAGTATATAAGTACGCCTATCATTAGGTACTTTATAATTAGTAGCAAGGGCTAGCGCTAGACTCAAAAGACAATGTTGGCTTTTGCCATCTTCGCGATAGTCTCAACATTAATTACTCGAGAGACATTCCATCCAGTGATCATACGTCGGCGCTCCAGGGAACTTAGGTTGACTATAACTCTATCGTTACTACCCTCCATAAATCTAAAAAGCTCCGCGACGATCGCCCTTATTCGACCGATTCAAATGCTTCTAACCGAGCCTATTGTTACTTTTATCTGCCTCTACGTAGCATGCGAATTTGCAACACTTTTTTCTTTCTTTGCCGCCGTTGCTCTTGTCTTCTAGGGCGTCTACGGATTTGGACTTAAGGACTCCGGTCTAGTATTCTTGTCTATAGTTGTTGGATGCTTGTTTGGAACTATCACTATGCTACTATACGACATATTTCTATACCGCCGCAAAGCAATAAAGTACCAAGGACGGTAGGTGCCGCCCGAATTACGCCTTTACCCGTCTTTAATTGGTAGTATTAGACTACCTATCGGCCTCTTCGGGTTTGACTAGACATCCCGAACTAACACTTTATAGGCAAGTCCCTTAGTTGCAATAACGTTATTCGCCTAGGGAAATCTATGCGTCTTCGTTAGTACGGCCTAGTACGTCGTCGATACTTACCACGGATTGATAGTAGCAAGCGCTATAAGTGCAAATAGCCTTGCTAGGTATAGGCTTGTAGCTACGTTCCTACTATTCACAATTCAAAGTAAGTATAAACAATCGAACATTATTAACGAAGAAAGACCCGCTAATTGCTAGAATAGTATATATAGGTCTTGGTATCGGATAGGCCTATAGCTTACTCGGATTTATCGCTATTGCATTTAGGCTTCGGCAGAACCCAAGTTTTCCCGGACCCAACCCAACCCAACTTTGGGTTGGGTTTTGGGGCCAAACCTTAGACCCAAGCCTAGGTTTTAGGTCCAGCCAGGGACCCAACCTAACCCTTAGGGACCCAATAGGGTAACAAACATTACAAACATACCAAGATTCTAGACCTACATAAATTATGCATTTTGAGGTAGTAATTTTAGGTATTTTCCTTACATCTTGAATCTAAGAGATTCTTATTTGTGGATAAAAACTCCTTTAATTATTCTTTGACTAATGATTGTAATAGGCTAGCACTAAGTTCTTTGTATCTATAATATATTATCATAAAGACCTAATTTAGTAGGCTAGCCTACTAAATCAATTTAATAGG
>JACWGB010000020.1:417892-643592 GCA_019775275.1 Penicillium sp. VS AB III KN | reverse complement strand
TGTGGCCTACTGGCCGCTATTTCCGCCCGTAAACATGCACATCATGATACTCCATTCTAAAATACTGTTTTTGTTTCAACATTATGAATGGCCAAAGTGCATGGTAGTGCGCTTGTGTGATTAATAAACTACCCTGGACACTTATTCATACGTATATATAGTCAGGTAGTTACTGTTCGCCTTTACACAAGTCTATAAATTGCACACTTTGTTGATCGTGGTGCTATGAGAGGAACTGCGCACTCCAAAAATCATGGCTGACAACTTCGACTCTCTTCCAATCATCGAATTTCAAGATGCTTTTTCCCAAGACACAAAGCCACGATTCTTGTCCGAGCTAAAGCATGCACTTGTGAAAACTGGGTTCTTTTACTTGAAAAATCACCCAATCTCCGCAGGAGTCCAAGAAGAGTTGTTGCAGAGATCTGCTGCATTTTTCAACCTCTCTCCGGCTCAAAAGCAAGAAGTCGACATTGCCAACAGTAAATCATTCCGGGGATACACAACTTTGGGTGGTGAACGAACAGCTGCCAAAGTCGATGAAAGGGAAACATTTTTTGTATGTGACATTAAGTTCCCTCGAAAAGACCTCCTGATTAACTTCACACTTGACACAGGTCGGGTTTGAAGCACCCATGGCTAATCCGGAGCTACCTATTTGGTATAATCTAATGGGGCCTAATCAGGTATTTTGCAATAACCGAGTACATTCGACCACCAGCGACCTAAATCTATAATGCAGTGGCCGAGAGAAAGTCTTGTTCCTGGTTTTCGGGAGTCTGTGGAAAGGTACATGGCTGAGGCAGACACTCTGTCGGACATATTCACAGGCTTCGTTGCTGAAGCGCTCGATATGGATCCCTCCGTATTCGCCAATTTTTTTCAAAAGCCTCGCATGAACAGCACAAAACTCTCCGCGTACCCGCCTCCTCCAGATATTTCACATGATACGCAGACAGAATTTCAAGGGGTTGGGCCTCATAAAGATGGCTCCTTCCTAACATATCTACTGCAAGGTACAGAGCATACAAGTCTTGAAGTGCAAAACAAGTCAGGAGAATGGATTCCAGTGCCCCCAATCCCTGGCACCCTAGTTATCAATATTGGTCGCTCATTAGAAGCCATCACAAAGGGTGGGTGTGTCGCGACGACGCACCGTGCCAATCTGACGAGAGAGCAATATTCACCGTCCGATAAGGGACCACTGGGCACCCGATTATCAATCCCATTCTTTCAGTTGTTCAGTCTGGATGTGGCACCGGGAAATATCGATTTGGATATTCCGGCTCACATCGTCAGTATCCGAGACAAAAATGTGAAGTCGGATGCCGAGACATTCTTCGAAGGTCTTCACAACAAGGTTTTTGGAGAGGCCTTCATGATGAACGCCCTGACCAGTCACCCAGAAGTGGGGAAAAGATGGTATCCAGAGGAGCTAGCAGACGCGTTGAGGAAACAGCAGGAAGCAAAAGTATTGGATGATGAGGGAAAACGGCAGGCCTGATCTTGTGCAGTGGCTTGCTACCGAGCCTTTACTGCCTCTGCGATTAGTCTCAATACAATTCATATTGTGATAACTGACGGAATGAATACCGCGAAGCTTCAGATTATAACTCTTGAGTTATTTCTTGTTTAATTTATAATCCCTGTAAAAGTTAGTTAACTAGTTAACTAACGTGGTCGGTAAGCAGTAGGTCACCTAACCACTTCTTTGCATCCTTACCCATCCATCCATCACCGTGCCTCTAGAATATGTCCCAATAGTTTAAATTTTAATTTAGCAAAAAGGCGCTACTTTGCTTGCTATTCAAGCCATAAAAGTCAAAGTAGTAAGGTCTGTCCGCGATCTAGTGGCAACCGTTTAAAGGTTTGCCGTAATATCATGACGTGTCGACCATGCCGGACTACAAATCGCGTTGAATCGTGCGTGAATTATTACCATTGGCATAATAAAACAAAGAGGATCTTCTCTAAAACCTTTTGCTGGCGAAGGTAAGAAATGGGCCTCTGAGCCTCACGGTACCCCGTTCGACGTCTCTTTGCCCGGGTGGGAATTATCCCCTTGTTGCAATTCTTTAAATAAGGGGTTCCTTTTGCAAAGCAACGGAGTTCAGACGAGGTGGTTGCAGCAGCCGACTATGTCGCAGCTCTACATGGATTGCTTAGGGCGATTTGACCTCCTTTTGCCTTAGGACAATAAGGAGGGCCGCTAGCAAAGATATGATTGCAGTAGCTTTCGTAAAGGGTATGTCAGTACGTAACCGATAGACTTTGAATAAGTAATGGAAATGCTCACCTGGCGATACGTAATAACTTCGTTGCAGGATAACTCGTACAACGTCCTGAAGTGCGGGATTCAGTACTTTCATCGACTGCCGATGACTCAGTATTTGCTTGATCAACTATTGATAGCATCAGTAACGATCTCCTTGTGCGCAGATGATGGAGAGCATTGGTCTGACCTCTGTGCTTTCAGATCCGTCCCCAAGCGCAATGCTCAATCGGCGTCTCATCTCGGTCATTAGCAACGACTTCGTAAGCGTTATTCCCGACATGAACCCAAATTGTTGAAGAAGGTAATATGTGGTAACGGACGTAGCGGCATTTTTCTCTGGTCTCGAGGCCGATAGAGCTACAAACTGCGAGGACAGTGTCATTCCCATACCGAACCATCCTGGGAATGAATATGATATTTCCCACAAGTATGGTTCGTAAATAGTCCATCGAATGAGCATAAAGGTGAAGCTCGAAATCGATATCGTCAGCCCAATAACTGACCACCGTAAATATCTATTTGTTCTGCCGTCATGAGTATATAGTCAGTAAGAGGATCTTATTATCCAAATTAGGTAACCAGAGCTTACCTTTGGATGAATTTGCCAGTAGCTAATGAGCCAAATGCAAACCCAAAAGAAGCTGGGGCCCAGCAGATTGCGCCTTGTGAAGCAGACAATCCTCGGGTAGTGACCCAGTAGTCCGAAATAATAGGTGTCATCTGCAAAAACAAAAACATGTGTCAATGTTTGACTATGTGCACTAAATGCGAAAGTAATATGATTTACCGCAAGTTGTCCCAGTCCGATAAAGATTTGGGCACCATATACCAGACCAAGCTTATTGGATTTCAGCAAAGAGAAAGGAATAATGGGGTTCTTAGCCCAACGTGTCTCATTCAGATAGAAGGCCACAGAGCATGTTAGGAAAGCTGCTAGGCAAACAATCAAAATGATCGACTTATTCTTCAAGTCTTGTGCTTTCGTCAGTTGGACAAGGCTGAGAAGACAAGTAATAGCGATCGTCAGGAGCATGAGTCCCACAATATCGAACGAGTTGGACTGAGACTTGGCGTGGGCTTTGCAGCCCTCAATGGTTCCATATGTTGACTCCGCGGTGATATATGACTGGGGCTTTTCACGGGGGAGTGTAAGTGAGATTATGGCGAAAGAACACACCGCACAGGGGACGTGAATTAAAAATGCCCTAAAATGAGATAAATTGTGATTAGGTTTCAGGTATAGTATCGGAGGTCATTGCAGAATCTCACCATTGCCATCCAATCCATCCGGAGAGGAATGCGCCTAAGGGCGCGCCACAGACCACACCAAGTATCGAGACGGTGGTGACGTACGACCGGAGCATCGCAACACGCTGAATGCTACCAATATCTATCATCAAAATTGCCACCACAGTCAGAAAAATGAACCGGTAGGAATCTATCCTAAAAGGACAAAAAAGACATACCGTTTATAACAACAGATACTAGCTCATTCATTCCTGCCCCGCCAAACCCCGATATTATTCGACCAGCGACAGCAATGTAGATTGTGTAAGAGACTCCTCTATCCTGTCGTTAGATACTAAGTTCTTAGGGGGTATCAACGAAGCAGCTCACGTCATAAGGCAGCCAGATCCATAAACCGTCAAAGCCATTAGAATTGCCTTCTTCGGTCCGGTCAAATCGCATATTTGCCCGTACTATAATGTTTAGCCAGCTCCATGAATGACAGAAAGTGTGAACTCACTATTGGAAGAGCAAGGACATAGCCTAGGTTATATCCCGTAATGAGCCACGACGCAGAACTGGATGCATGGAGAGCAGACGCAATATCACTGCCACAGGCAAGGACAAACAACTCGTCTGCACTTGCTAAAAAGCAAGCTATGTTGCCAGGAGTTAGCCTTTAATAATTCCTATCTATAAGGAATGGACGACTCACCGAGTAGAAGGGATCCGATGACCCATTTGCCAACGAGGAGACCACCTGCCACTTCTCCGGTCTCTTCATCTTGTCCTGGCCTTTCTAAAAGTGCCTTCTGCTCGGGAACGGCCATCGGAAGAGCTTGACGACGGTTGCACAATATGGGACCGATATCAGGGTTTGGGATATTATGGCGGGGGTTGCTTCAGGAGAGGTAAAAACTTTCCTTGGCTTTATTTGATGCAAACAGCTGGAATAGGTAGAAACCGAGGAGCTGAGGGGAGAGGAAAGGACATCACGGTGATGTAACCATGCGATCGCTTTGATAGGAACCTGGGTTGCATCACTGCATAAAGGTGGAGTGTATTGTCCTGCTATTGGCTTTGGCTTTGAAAGCGGTTTATTCGGCTCGTCGGTTCATAGATGTCGTTCAGCTTTGCATGAACCAGAGACTAATACCTAAAACTCTGCATCCCTTGCCGATCTTGCTGATCTTGCTGGCTGATCTTGTTGATCTTGTGAACCTTGTGGATCTCTCACCCTTGCTGATCCACACCCATCGTAGTGTGACCTTCGGAATCATCCAATCAAACCTGGAGAACATTGATGGAGACATTAGAGGCGTGGCCGAGTAATGGCTTGGAGTTACTTTTGATTACAGTGGCGGCACAATACGACCTATCCGATTCAAAGAAAAAGCAAACATTGATAATTGGATTCATTCAGCCACTCTGACTTTTTGTTTGCCTAGACTTGTAAAACACTGTCTTAGAAGTTCAGCAAGGAAGCCCGAAAAGTCAAGTATAGCAAGTCAAGTATAGCAAGCCAGACTGGGGGAAATCATCTCATCGATCGGCGCCTAGCACTAACCGAGTGGTGCAGGCTCGGGTTACAGTTGAGCGTGGTCAGGATTTTCGGACGACCACGCCGAGCTGTATGCCCGCGCAGACTCTTTGACTTAGCACTCAATTATTCCATGGGATAGGAAAAATCGACCCGGACAGTAACTAAATCGTGGCGTAAAATTCTTGTCCTGCTCGGAGTGGCAACCATCGCCTCAATTTTTAACTTGACAATCATGGGAAGTCTTCAGAGCCCACAGGGTCAGGGGGTCAAAAATCCAGAACCAATCATCAATCAGAGTAGACAGAAGCCATGATTCCGTGCATCACGTGACTATTTATAACTGAGGCTTGTCCTACTCAGGTTAGAAAAAAAAAACCTAGGTATCCAGCCTAATCGGGTCAATTCTGTCCCGAGTCTGATCGAGCACATCTCCAAATAACCAAGTCCCCGTCTCCAGAGGAGGGCCGTCACCTTCATGTACTTTTAGTAAACCACATGAAATTTACAAAAATATGAGATTAGAATGTATTGTTCATATGTATTTAATTTATCAGCTCCGATAATTCCATTCGAGTATCTTCAATATTGAAGGTGTAGAGTGGAGAACCAGACCGATTTTATAGTCCATGATCGAAATGCTGCATTTCGGTAGAATCCTTACAGCCTGAGGTGTCTGAATTACCATTTTAGGCCTACCGCCCTCCAACTGATCGCCCGGACTTGTCACGTGCTTCCCGGCTCCGCTATAACAGCGCAGGGTGGTGGCTGTGACGATCACTGGTCACATAATGTCTGCATGTTTGCATTCTGACCCATTATGTATGCCTAAGGCATCAGTATGCATCTATGACTACTGCATCTCGAGTTCTGGTTCTTCTTCCTTCTTCTCCTCCCCAGCTTAGTTATTTCTGTTATTGCTACTACGAATGCATTCCATTGATTCTCCAGAAAAGACACGCAAAGGAATCCTTGACATCACCATTCATGTTCAATGATTTAATACAACCTTAATACAACCAGGGTCCTAGTAGCAGTCAGTAGAGGGACACAGAGAGACAGGAAGGTAAGTATATATTAACCTCACCTTTGATAAAGTTATTCTCTTGTTCCAGATGAGTCGGGATCTGGAGGGCCCGCGCATGAACAACATTGATTGCCTGCATGGAGTCTTCGGCTTTGACAACAAATCTGTAGAAAGCAGAGAAAGATGAATCGGGGCTATCATTATAAATGGACAGAGAAGAAAGGACATACGAAATGTTTATCTCGCTTGCCCCCTGGCTGATCAGGTAAATATTGATTTTTGCGGATGCCAGTGCCGAAAATATCTCGTCTTGAATTTGACGTCAGTTGACTGCTTCCCTTCTACATATTGCAACATTTGCAGACGAGACTTACTTGCAGTGCCGACCATATTGCGCATCCTCTGGCCAATAACAGACACAATATTCATGTTTTCCAATATCGTAACCTGTTTCCGACGATGAGCTATAATAGATCTACTGCAGAGAGTAGAGAAAGGACAAATACTCACGGACCCAAGTTTCTGCAAATCCCGGACAATTCTATTGCCGACGACGAAGTCGCTTGGTGCCTGGATCGCAAGACTGACGTGTCGCTCACTCGTGGTGACTAAATCTGGGACTATGCCCTTCCGCTCAAGTTGCGAAAAGACAGAAGTCAAGAAACTTTGCGACCTGGTAATCCGGTTACATGCGACATTGATGAGAGTCAGGCCGTCTTTGCTCGTAATAGCGGTCGGGCGTCGTCTGCTCTGAGACTTTCCATGGTATCCGTTGGAAAGCATAAAACTGACTCCAGTCGGGTGCTCCTGCACTGTTTCCTTCACCTGGGGGTCTGTCTCCGGGTAGATCACGGTCCCAGACCCGCTCGGACTGAGTACATTTTTCAGTCGCAAGACAATCCCCGACTTGCATAGTTGCTCCATGGTAAGGGGGTGGATAACCTGCGTGAATAGACGGCGTAGTGTTAGAACCCATGTCCCCGTTTCAGATGCTGGGATATACTGATTTTTGGACCTTACCTCGCTGCCAAAAAATGTCAGTTCTGCAGCCTCCTCTGCGGTAACGGTAGCCAGCACCCGCGCCGATGGCACCTTCTTGGGATCCGCGGTAAATATCCCATCAACTTCTTTCCAAATCTGGTATTCCATGGCTGTTAGGCCCGCCGCACACATTGCGCCACAAAGGTCGGAATACCCTCGACCAACACACTGGAGGAGCGAATTAGGCATGAGGCCGAAAAAACCTGGATCAGTGTGCCATAGTGAGCTAACAATGTTTATATATTCTTTGAGAACCTTGGGAGGTGTCCATACCAGTGATTATAGGTACCGAATCTGTAAATTCGGATACTATTGACCCAATCCTCTGAGAGAGTCGATGGTAGTACCTAGTTCCGAGGCGCTCGAATTCAGCTTCCTGTTCTGGCAGAGATTTGCCGAACACTTCTGCGACAATATTGTCCAGATTTACGACTCGAGCAGGAATGCCCTCCTATCAATGAACGTTAATGAGCAGGAATTTCCATCTTGAATGGTCAATGTACCTTGATGTTTAATGCGGCTGCCACGACATGACACGCTAATCTCTCCCCTAACGATAGCACGCGATCTTTGGTCCGCGGTGACAGATCTCCCACAACCTGGGGGCACAACAATCAGTACAAGGTAAAAGGCTTTCTCATCTCGATAATAAACATACCTGCGCTGCAAGAAGAAACTTGCGAATTTCTTCGCAGTCGTTGACCACTCTTACGACAGTCTCATTGAGCAGCAGGTCGCTGGTGTCTCTGGAATAGGCCCGAAACGAATGCAATTTATCGAGATGGGCATCGCGAATGCTATCAATCGCCGCATTTACACAAGTAATCGATTCCACACCGACAACCTCTGCATATTGAAGGCAGTCGAGCAGCCGACTTGTCGTGCCGCTGGCCTTGGTGGTACCAGATAATGCAGAGCAGACGACAGCGACGTTATATTTCTCGAGATATGATGGAATAATTGTTCCACACACCTTGTCCAGCAATTTTCCAAGGCTGGTGCCGCCATACTTCTGGACAACCCATGGCTTTGGCTCAGAGCGGATGGTCATTTTGGTTCGGCAAAGGCTCGATTGCTGATAGATAGCGGCTTCGAATGAGTGGTGACTTATCTGTGGAGGAACAGAAACAAAAAGCCAATAACCGACGAGCCAAGTCAGTTATCATGCATCTTACGTTCTCAAAACTTCCTAAATGTCAATTATTACGGAAAAAAATGAGCTTTTTCCCAAGCATGAATGATAACGGTGTTTGTGACTCTTATCTGCACCTTCGGCTCACTCGAGCTGCAAAGACCGTTGCTGGCGATTCGGGCTTTGCACAAGGGGATTGCCATGGAAAGCCGCGAATCGGCCTTTGAGCTGATGTCTTAATGATCGACTGTGACAACTTTATTTTGCTATCTCAAATTCTGGCGATCTTCACGGGTCTGATTTGCTTATGCAAGCGAGAGATGCTATATATGTGTCTGCTCCAAGAGGATGTTTTTTGTCCTTGAAACAAGGAAGGCGACAAACATCAGTCTATTGAGAAAGTTACATAATTGTACACCGAGGAAAACGACGAACCACTTCATCAACATGTCCCAATCCAGTCCGTCTGAGGCCCCAGCATCGAAGTTGGAAGTCCAGTACAGCCTCGGAAAGTCTTTTGCTAATCCAACTGGAATGTGAGTATCTCTATCAACCTGCCATGGAAGTCTTCCAAGGCCCTGACTCGTGATACAAGTGCGGTGCTAGGCCTTGCGATTAGCGTCTCGACGCTCGGATGCGATCTTATGGGATGGAGGGGGGCTGGTGGTGATGGCGCGGCGTCAACGTGAGCTTGCCTCTTGCGCAAAGTTTTGATTTCTCGGTGACTCACTATGTCCATAGGGGAACTTATCTCTTTATGGGAGGCCTGCTCATGATACTTGGTGGCTTCCTAGAGTTTATTGTGGGAAACACATTCCCATTCATTCTTTTCTGTGGTTATGGTGAGCGGCCAAATATACGCCAGGGGTTTATAAAAGGATGACAGACTGATTGTTCAACGAGAACAGGTGGCTGGTGGTTGAGCTTCGGCGCCACGCTCCAGCCTTTCTATGGAGCATACGGAGCCTACTCGCCCGATCCCTCGACCCCCTCAAAGGGTCTTGAAACGTCTGGCTTCAATGCAAGCTTTGGTAAGGATCCTAGGATCTCTTTCTTTTGCAGACTTCTCTCCAGTCCACCAGCATTGTTGCTGACATTCCTCTACCAGGATTCATGCTCGTATACATGGCAATATTCTCTCTCGTGTGTTTTCTAGGCGCATTGAAAGTACATATTGCGCTTGCCGTGGTAGAGTTGAGTCTTACCACAGCATTCGTACTCCTAGCGGGTGCATTTTGGGAGCTTGCTATGGGAAACGCAAGTGTTGCCTCGAATCTTCAAATGGTAAGCATAATAATACTTGATTTGATTCATTGACCTACCAAATCCAAACCTAATGACATTCTCATCAATTTTAGGCCGGTGGTGCTTTTCTTTTTATCGCGGGAATTGCGGCTTGGTATATACTGTTCTCGCTCACCCTAGGCTCTGTGGGATTTCCCCTTCCACTCCCCGTCGGCGACCTCAGCGGTTTCCTCACAAAGAAAGAAAAACTTGGCTCTGACGCTGTGGTGTGAAAGCATGTGCTCCTGGGACAGGAGACTTATAATGTGAGGAGGCATTAGTTCCATAATTGAAGTCGAAGGTGGAGAGGTACCCACGGCACTACCTTGGATGGAAAAAATCACTACTAAAAGCAGAAAAAAACCTACTACAATATTCTAATATTAGAAAGATTGAATCGTGATCTAAACGACATTGACAAATTTCCCCAGCAGTGACGTATATACAGCATTGCCTACCTAGGTAGGCTACAAATAGAGGACAATATCAGAAGGTAGCCTCCTCTGTATAAGGATATAAACCATTAGGCGGTCTACGGGCGTGAATAGGCGCCATGAAAAGATTAGGATTCACCGCTTAGCTAACCGCTTACCTTTTTGGTTAGATGTTCTACCCGCTTGGCTGTCTCACTGATAGGAAATTACGTTATAGGGTGTTTAATAAAATATTGGCCAAAATGAAGGCAAAAAGTCCCGAATTTGCTTTTTGGAGGAGCATGACTGAATATAATCTACCCGGGGAACCATGACATCATTGGAAGCTGGCCCAAAACATCTTTTGCTTGTATGAGTTGGGTAAAGAAAACATCACTGATAGACTTGGAAGAGGGGGCCTGTTACCGCGGTCCGGAGTTTAGTAGTTCCGGAGAGGAGGATCAGTCCTTCCTCTCCAGCTTTTAGTTCTTGGGAGCATCATCAATCCCATTATCTTTGGCCTTAGGCTGTGCTTTGTTCTTCCTGCGTAACAGGGCCGGCTGGGTATTAGGGAACGCACGGGCATCAAGACGATGGGGACCGGTGAGCCAATAATATCCCATGGTCGCCATGTTCTTTTGCTGCCGAACTGGAGAATGTTTGTGGTAAAAGTGGAGGAGGATCTTACTAGCGTTATTTGTTCTATTCAACACCCGCATCCTCCTGGATCAGCATAGGTGAGCCCCTTTATTTTGCTCCCAGTTTTATATAGAACAACACCTTTTAAGGACGGTGCAAGGGGCCTACTGACTTATTCTAATACTAGTACTGCTTTCCTAAACCCACAATATCTAACCCATTGTGAACTCAATGAGCCCATAGATGCTTAGGAAGCTAACCCTCTGTCAGCAAATGGGTGCCGTGAGAGTAGAGCCAATTTTACCTCGTAGATCTATTTAAATCCGTCATAAATGAATTTGACAGAATCCAAATTCCAAAAACTTAAATCAGGACTTCCCGTGGCTTGCCAGTGGAACCCAGGAACAGCTCTTGCGAGTGGCCAGTGAAGTCGCAAAGGTGTGGGGCGTTTAGCGTTGGGGGCTGCACCAATTCCCCGCGAAGGCGCGGTGACTAGGCTGGTCCCATGGTTTTCATCTCCTGAACATAATCCATGATGAGGATATCTCTGAGTGACGTGCTATTCTCATTTCAAAAGCAGAAATACCAGCATGTTCGCGTCGCAGACAGACAAATGGGATTAGAAGATGACACCGAGCTATTCTGCCTTGACAAGAACCACGCCAACACCCCCGGCGATACTGTCTCTCAATCCCAAGAGAAGAAAAAGGAGAAGCCACGAACTGGGTATGAATGGCGCCATGGTGCCGCAATCTGCCTCGCTGCAACTGTTGCAATTCTCCTGTTGAATGTCATTCTCACAGCCGTCGCTGCCTCCCGCGCAGAAAACCCTTCATTTGAAGCAGAGGCTATCTTCGAAGGTGACTGTGGACGCACGAAATATTGGTCAACGACATTGCATGTTTTAATCAACATATTCGGGACTGTTCTTCTAGGAGCCAGTAATTACTGTATGCAATGCTTGAACGCCCCTTCCCGACAGGATGTCGATCGCATGCATGCGACCGGCAAGTGGCTGGACGTGGGAACACCGAGCATAGCAAACTTGTGGGTAATGAAATGGAAGCAGGTGTCACTTTGGTGTTTATTGTTTCTCAGTTCACTTCCATTCCATATGCTGTGAGTATTATGTGGGATTCGCTTCGAACCAGCTAACAGACGTAGGTATAACTCGGCCGTGTTCTCGACAATGACTTCCAATGCGTATGGAATTGCTCTTGTTTCCTCGAATGTCTCCATCGGATCCGTAGACTCTTCTACCGACTCCTGTTACGAAAAGCTCGTGGGAACAGACCCCACACACATACAGTCAATGTATCGCGACGGTGAATTTGAGACTCTCAGCAAAGAAGCCTGCATCAAGGCATATGGAGTGCCATTTCTCTCCAACCGCCGAACGCTTCTGCTCGTCTCTGACAATTCTTCAATCCCACGTCCAGGTATCTGGGTTGGAGTTGGAAATCCAACATCGTCCACTGATGATGATCAGGGTCCGTTCGGATGGATGTGCGATAGTCCCGGGATCAATTACACCTTTCAATCGTCTAATTGCCTTCAATCTGCTGTTCTTGAGCAGATTGATACGTGGGCAGTAACGGCACAACCCTTTACCACAAATACAATTGTTGTGGCGGCACTAGATGGCTCATTTGCCTTTACTGCCTCTAATTACTCTGATTTGCAAGGTACATCACTGCCACATCATGTTCAATCGGACATAAACACACTAGGGGCCCTGCTCGAGGTGAGTGAGGGCTTTAATACGGTTAAGGCCACTTGGGACTTGCTTCATAGTCAGGATTGGGAGACCCCATCGTTTGCTTCCACAGTCACGGTGTACGATTCGCACGAGAGCTGTGCGTCCCCATCGGGCATGACCCCATGGCCACAGTATTACCCCATTGAATATTGTCTGAGCCAGAAGGTGAAGGAGCGATGTCAACTCATGTATAGTCCGTCAATTTGCATGGTGGTCATCATATTCAATCTCATTAAAGTCATTTGCATTCTGTTGACCATCGAACAACGACGGCCGGACTTGTTCCTGACAGTCGGCGATGCTATATCTTCCTTCCTCAAATGTCCCGATCGAACTTCATTATGCCAATCTTGGGTGGATCACAAGAACATAAAAAGAACATTTTCAAGGGCCGAACCTGTAAAATCGGGGGTTTTACCGCCACAGAGACGCTGGTTGTATGCTGTCGGTTGGCGACGCTTGACTATCACCCTTTTTTGGTAAGCACCTCAACGCCCTTTCCTGGTACAATTACGTACTCACCTGAATAGTTACCTGAGCTGCCTTTTCGTAGCAGGGTGCCTTGCTGGTATCACTTACAACGGTGTTACCGAATACCTGCCCAATTCCAGCATCTCTACCGTCTGGAGTCTAGGTTTCGCTGCCGTCCAACCACAGACCCTACTTCGCTATTTGACAACATATCGCCTCGTCGCCATGGTGCTCCTCTCTAACACTCCTCAAATCATTCTATCCATTCTGTATTACCTGATCAACAGCGTACTCACACGCATGCTCATGGCCGCCGAATATAACAGCTACTCCATCCGCCGAAAGCCTCTTCGCGTGTCATGGCCCGAAGGCCTTCAACGCTCTACATATTTCCTTGCTCTGCCATACAGATACAGCGTTCCACTGATGGTGATCTCGGCTCTATTGCATTGGTTATTATCATTGAGTATCTCATACGTTCGCATCGTCCAGTATGATCAGTTTGGCGTCGTTGATGAAAGCAAGACGATCTCCACATGTAACCTCTCGCCAATCGCCATGATTTTTACGCTCTCACTCGCCGGACTGGCATTGGCCTTACTGATTGGATTGGGGCTTACCCGATTTCCAACCCGCATGCCGCTTGCCGGGAATTGCAGCTTGGCGATCAGTGCAGCATGCCATCCACCAATGGGCGATGAGAATGCAGCCCTCAAACCGATCATGTGGGGGGAGGTTTCGCTTTATGCAGCTGGTGATAGAAATCGAACCCTGATGGCAGAGCCAGCCCAGCTAGTGAGTGAGGAGGCGAACGAGGGTGCGGAAGAAGAGGTTCTGGTTTTACGGAATATGGATTCTGTCATCTCTCATTGCTGTTTCACCTCGATGGACGTGGTAGAACCAGTGTCTTCCCGACGTTATGTCTAGACTTATGGATGCTTACAGCAACCGAGTCCACTGCTTCGAAAAATCGATGAAGTACATTTTCAGGTCGTAGGGATAAAGATGATAGTGCTACAGAGCAGTCAGCGAGGCTATAGAAATCAGGATTGACGTATAATTAATAGAGATATATGCAGAGGGCTTAGTTGTACGAAAAAAGAGTGATCTAATGGGTTAAAACTGTAGTTTTACTATGGAAACCAAAATGCACCTTAGATTATGCGGCAGAAAAGGCGGACACCCAATTTCTAAGGCAAGGAGCAAGGGGGGATATATTACCCCGGGAGGGGTTGGTTTTAGTTCAACCATAAACTTTAATAGGTGTGGAAGCCTGATTCCTAAGGTTGGGGGCAGTTTGGGATCCAGAAATGACCCGGAAAATATTTGTGACACCTATCGCCAGCCGTAAACCAATCGGCAAGGCCCAGAATCCAATATTACCGTTGTGCAATAGGGCAACTGAAAAAATATGGCTCGGTTTTCCCCAAGGAGCCATAGGCCAAAGTCAGCTTCACATAGAGCAGATATGAGAAGATTATCGGCCCAGAGCTGAGAGCCAATTCCCCAGTTCCGTGCCGGAATAGACTGATAGTGGGGTATAAGCCATTTATACTTTGAAGCTTTTGCTTCAAAGAACATAAACAAAAAGAATAAAGTTATTTTCCGGCTTGTCTGATGGGCCAAGATTGCGTTCCACATCCACCTCACAGTAACTGCCTTATCTCACTACGGGACGATCTGGGGACGGTCTTGCCTACCAGTCTCCGCAGCTTATCATTTCCCCGCCACATAATGCAGCATATACTGGCAGATCACCAAACACCGTGTCGCTGATAGGCAATAGTCGGGATTTGCAAATCCCGTATATCTCGGCGACCCCTCTCCCAGGAGAAGGACTATACAGCCCGCCAACCGAACCCACCATAGCTACATTTCCGTCTCTGGACTGAAACCAAACGAGTGTCGGCCTAGCCACCTGCGTGAGGCCTGATGGACAAACAAAGCTCTGGAAAGCCGAAACAAAGCGATGTTCGAAAGCGGTCAATTGCGCCGCCGGTCAAGTTGGCCTGCCTCGCCTGGTAAGCTCCGCGCTCTCGAGTTGTCATCAGCTACCGACGTGCAGTATTACTAGGAGGCTAACCTTCCAGTGAAGTAGACGCTCTCGGACACGTTGCGATGGCAAAGAAATATGTACAAATGTATGTTATTCCCGAATGACTTTATAATCATGACTGAACAATTTCTAGTGCCAGAGAAAGGGCCAAAAATGTGCATACCTGCCCAGTAGACGCGGAGGTGCTCGAACGGGCAGCCGTTTTGCGCAGGACGGCAAACAGAACAACAGTCAGAATAAACAGATCCAACCGTGTAAGTACTCGGATAGAAGACCACAGTCTGATAGAAGAACGGAAAGTCCGGTTTTGTCCATGCGGCTAATCATTTACGCAGTTCCAGTTGAAGAATACATTGAACCAGGAGCCGGGCTTCGCAACCTCGAAGATATTTATCGAGACAGCGACTTTATCTTCGATAGCATATTTCAGCATGACGAAGATGTTGTTCTCTTCGACTCTCAGCCATGTCGACTGGTGTCACCGGTGGTGCGGGCATACCAGAGCGACCGTGACATGTAAGGCCTCTGTCACCATGGATGAGTTCACAAAATATCTAACATTCCTCTTAGACTAGATGCATACTATATCTACATCCATCCTTATTTTCCGATTCTACCTCCTGCCACGTCCGTACCGACAGACCGTCCCATTGCCATTACCGAAGACGAGCAGAATTTGAATGATGCCGATTATGAGCCTTCTTCCTCTCTCAGTCTCGGCATTTTGACCATATTATCGTTGATTGCCCATCCAGACGACCCGAATCCCGGTAGTGAGGACGCCGTTCTATTCCGCAGAAAGTATGCTGAGAGTTTGGCTCAGGCGGCCTTGGAAAGCGTCAACATTGAAACTGAAGTGCCAGCCTCCTCGACGTCGCCTGCGCAGGTCCTTTCTGAAGGCCCAGATGCGTACCTGTTTATGGCTTTTCACCCCCATGTCCCAGTCGAGTTGGAGAGCATAATCGCCCTCTCTCTTTTAAGCGTATATGAATACGCACAACGGGGGAACATCAAAAGAATGCGTCAACGAGCGGGGCAGGCCATCATGGCAGCTATGGATTTGTCTCTTCACCGTGAACCAGAAACTGATAAATGCGACCAATTTACAGAAGCAAGGCGCCGGGCTTGGTGGATGACTGTAAGGTCTCACCACCAACGCGAGAATGAATCATGCAGCTAATTCAAATTGCTAGTGCATCTGTAATTGCCAAGGGTCGGTTGTCAGTGTCACTGTAGGTCGATGTCCTCGTCTCTCACTTCTCTTTGATTTGGGGCTAAGTGAGAATAATCAAGGAACCAGCAATATCCATGGAGGACCCGAGATTTACCACTCGATATCCTACTATTCGCGCAGACTCGAATGTAAGTATGGCACCGGCGGACTTGCCTCCTCATCACGACTCTTGCTGAGACTTCGAATATTAGGCATGGTCCTTCTTTATCGATACCCAACGAGCGATAGTTTCCGCAACGGTAGCTGTGGTCGAACTAAATAAAGCTCTGAAAACTGGAACTGGCGTGCAGGCAAGGTTGGACCGCAATTTTGAACTTGATAATGAGATAAAGTTGCTAGCTTCCAAAGCCGACACTTATCTGCCGCCAGATCCTGTATCGAGCCTACTCGACCAAGGTGAGTCGATAGTTGCGCATAGTTTGATATTGATAGGACGCATCAAGGTGAACAGGTAAGTCGCCACACGTTTCATGCTTGACGGAGAGAAAATGCTCATGACACCACCGTTTAGCGCGAGGATCAAACTCCATCGATACAGTGCTTTCTTCGATCTCCCGATTTTCCCTCAAAAACACTGCGACCTGACGCCGTCGACTAGACATGAAGAGGATTCTGGTCCAGATATTTCTCCGACGTGCTCATGTCCCACATCTACCGCCTCCTTCACTCCACCTGTCGGTTCGTCCTGGGATAATGCGCATTTGCCAAATACGTCGTCACTGCCATCTGTAGTCAGCCTACCTGCTAAGGATGTTCTCGGACTTGGCAATCAGTTATCGGCCAAGATTTGTCTCAAATCCGCATTGAATATTGCTCAATGCTTTGAACGACTCCCGTATCCCAACCCTTTTGGCTCATGTGATGCATCCACCTCTCCAGTATCCCAAAATTTGACATGGAAAACAGTTCTGCCTCGCACCATGCCATCCTTTGCATGCTGTGCAATGCAAAGTTGCTACTCAATGTTAATGGTCCGTCACAAAGTGGAGACTATGCACCAGAAGAATACTACGGCGAATCCAATGGTTGAGCAATTGTACAACCAATTGCAACAGGGTCTTAAATCTGTATTTGGAGCTCTTGAAAATTATTCCATCGCATTCGAGGCGATAGCGGGTATGAGAGGTATGTAAATGATCCACAATACCCTGGGCACAGAGAATTTTATTGACAGGCCTTTTAGATCAAATTAAAATGACCATTGATGCTTCTCAATCACCTAATAAGAGCTGAAAATCTATACCTGTGGCGTCGAGAAGAACGAGGATTGGTAATTTGTACAAATAAGGCAAGAGAGGGACGGCAGGAATGCGGGAGTTTGGCGGGAATCATTTGTTCCATATTTACGTTTGTATTATCTTTATTATCTTTCTATGATCCGTATACCATCTTGTTGGAAAGCGGTGAGGCCCTATTTCGGGCAGTATCTCACCGCTTCCCACCTTCACCAGCTTCCATATAGCTGGGTGTTTAGGCATAGATAGATTCTTCCCTCTCCATGACTTTTTGCCTTCCTTCAGCCCTTGTTCGTAGGCTTGAGCCATCACTCCCAAGACATCTTGTAACTACGAGCTTTTACGCGTTCAGCAGGTTTTTTGGCTTTGAATAATCAATCCATCGTCTCTCTGCACATCATACATATTGGTTGTCGAGAGGGCTGGAAAGGACAGAAACTATCCTACTCTCGGAGGGAATCAGGAGGGGAAAAACTAATGATCATCGAAGAAGCTATCTGGCGCACCCCTCAGATATATGAGGGCTGGCAAACGTGGAGGCGGTGAGAAACTGCCCGTCATGGGGCTCACCGCTTCTGACACTGGTGCTTTTCTTACTGCATTCTTTTCACTAGTTGCTGGGAACTTCGTCAATTCAAAATCAATGTATCTCCAAATGCTGATTTGTATGGACTATTTTCCAGACAGATCTCCTTTGAATCACCGAGCCGCTAAGGCCGTCAAGCAGATGTAGTAGGAACCTTTCTGAGGCATACCGCTGTGGGATAACGCTGCCGGAAGTACAGCCATAGGAGTCCGGCAACAAACCCGATAGGGAGTTCGTTGTACACATAGCATATCGAGACTTCCCAGAGATTGATAATGCGTTGATCAGGTGGAGAGCCAGAGACCGATGTGGTCATGTTAATCGGTCGGTGTTCGGCCCGGGTCGGTGTTTAAAACCGGCGTTTGGGAAATGGTAACTTGAGATAGATACATGATACGGCAAACGCCTATCAACGCTGAGAAATCCGAGTTATATGGTGGCTTGACTGATTACTTACGTACTTTTAGAGCAAGATATATCATCTCAAGTGCAGGCACAAAGCCAACACATTCAACACGATTCACTGCAATCTTTCTCGCAATACCAGCTCGCTCATATCTATTCCAACAAGAACCATTTCTAGCAAGATGACTATCTCGGGATCTCTCAAGGACGTCACGAAGACGCCAGCGTGGACGACACTCTCGCTGCACGTTGGCCAGGAGCCGGACCCCATTAACGGCTCCCGAGCCGTGCCGCTGTATCAGACGGCCGCATACAACTTCTCTGATGCCGCTGATGGCGCTAGCAAGTTTGCGTGGTCCAAAGATGGATATGTGTATACCCGTATGGGTAATCCTACGAATTCAGTCTTCGAGACACGAATGTCCATGTTGGAGGGCGGTTGTGGCGCTGTTGCCACTGCCTCTGGTCACGCTGCGCAGGTACGTTTTGAATCCCATAGGCTTTTGTCTGGTTATTCTCCAGTGTAGTTACAAGGGAGATTTCTAGGCGACAAAAAAGGAAAATCTCGAAGCTAACCAGTCACAGTTTATGGCAATCACTAACTGCTGCTCTCCCGGCCAAAACTTCGTTAGCACCAGCTGGCTGTATGGTGGAACCTACAACCAGTTCCGGGTCTACATGAAGAAGTTCAATATCGATGTTAAATGGGTTGAGGGCAACGACCCGGCCGATATCGAAAAGGCAATTGATGAGAACACTCGAGCGGTGTACATCGAAACGATCTCCAATCCCAAGCACAGCGTGCCGGACATCGAGGCCATTGCTGCTGCTGTGCACAAACATGGGATACCGTTAATTGTCGATAACACGTTCGGCATGGGGGGCTACCTGTCCCGACCACTTGTGCTGGGAGCTGATATCGTCACACACAGTTGTACCAAGTGGATCGGTGGACATGGCACCAGCATGGGCGGCATCGTGATAGATGGTGGTCACTTCGACTGGAGCGCATCTGGCAAGTTTCCCAGCTTCACAGAGCCCGCAGATGGCTACCACGGCCTGCGCTTTTGGGAAACGTATGGCTACAAAGCTCTGGCCGCCAAGCTCCGCATGGACAGCATGCGCGATCTGGGCCCGTGTATGAGCCCATTCAATGCATGGCTGTTCCTGCAGGGTCTGGAGACGATCAGCCTGCGTGGAAAACGCCATTGCGAAACCACTCTGGCTTTGGCAGAGTGGCTTGAAGCTCACCCTTCCGTCAACTGGGTCCTCTACCCGGGCCTGAAATCTCACCCAGACAACGCACTTGTCCAGAAAGTCATGCCCAACGGTGGTGGTGGCGTCCTTACTTTCGGCGTGGTAAGCTCAATTGATTTCTTTTTCAACCGCCCTTGAGCCATGGGGCTAATCAAATAATTTCACAGGCTGGAACTATCGAAGAAGTCCGGGCAGTTGTCAACAATCTGAAGTTGTGCAGTCATTTGGCTAACGTCGGTGATGCCAAAACCCTCATCATCCACCCATGGGTCACCACTCACCAACAGCTGCCCGACGAGGAAAAGATCAAGGGTGGAGTCACCCCAGACCTGATCCGTGTTAGCGTCGGTCTCGAGGATTTTGAGGATATCAAGCACGACTTCGAGCAAGCGTTCGTTGCGGCGGGATTGAAGCCAGCTCCGAAGATGAATGGTGATCCATTTGACAAGGCTCTGGCCTTGTTTAAGGACGGGTTCATGAAGGATCTCGGTACCGCGGCACCCAAGCCGCTTGTCGTTTGAAGCTTCTTCAGTTTCCTTCTGTCGGAAGCGGTGAGCCCGCATGACGGGCAGTTTCTCACCGCCCCCGCGTTTGCCCGCCCTCATATAGCTGAGGGGGTGTCGTCTCCCTTCTGCATGATTTTCTGCCTTGGTGATTCTTGCTCGTAGGCCTATTATAAGCCCCTCTCGACACCTTCATATTTTACAATCATTTGTTCCATATTTACGTTTGTGAACACAATCACTACGTTATACTAGATGCCTCAGATTCATGGTCTCCCTGCTTATATGTAGATGTCAAAATTTCTGAATAAGTACGTGAGTTGTAATTTCGGAGTTTTGCTATATGAGGTAGCCCTCTCAAGTCTGACCATGAAATTGTAAGTAAATGTAGGGAAAGGAAAAAGACAGAGAGAGAATCAGATCAGAAAGATGTATGCAGTGATGCATTGGTGCCTCGGGTGGAGACATACAGTGCAAACGTATTTAGAAACCTGATATCCGCCTTTTTTTGCTGCACAAATCACCCCTGATTTCTTAGGTGTCTAGTTATTTCCTTCCCTCCTGCTTTTAGGGAAAGAACTGAGAATCTCACGAATCACTCTTTTATTTGCACTCGTAATTGTTTGACAGTACACCATCAACTGCCTACGGCATAATCCCTCACTATATGCAAAGTAAAAGTCCAAGAGGCCACCATTTATCTCCGTTTCATCTGCACAACGCCTTATACCTCGTCAAATGCTACATTTATCCCAGGCTTTTTGTTGACGGTCAATGAGCTGGAAGGAAAGTCATCAGCTCCTCTTCAAATGGCATCAAGGGTAGATGGACTGTTTCCTTACAAGATATCGGGGCGCGAGTAGCTACCAACGGGGTCAAAGTCCATCTACAGAAAACAAATTGCGGTCAGTCCACAGCACAATTTCGAGGAGCCTGACATTGAAACTCACCCGAGCCTCTACAATATCGGACATTTCCAACGTTGCAAGGATTATTTCCTCTCTGTCCCAGACCGGTTGCGCAACAAAGGTGCCAAGAGGCCCGACCACACAAGAACCGCCATGGCTCAGGATATCTTCTGCTTCCCATCGAGACCCGTCGGGCTTGCGGTCGTGGTGTTCTGATGTAAATGGGGGGTAATCGGCAGGAAAATCAGACACCTTTTCAGGGAAAATGCTATTAGCGAGCGATCTCTTCTCACTGATTCTTCAAACAGGGGAATAGGAGATAATGCAAGAAATGGTTACCTTGCAGAATTGGTTTGAGGATATAACAAAGCATCGGCCTTCTTTCGAAATGTGTTGCATTGTTGCAATCCAGCTCGGCAGGTCATCGGCGTTTGGAGCAATGTAAATTCTAATGGCTGAGTTAGGCTCAAGGACCTCGCGAAGTCAAGTGAGAGTTAAAATGGAAGGAGGCTTACTCGATCCCTTGTTGATATAATGCCAGACGTGCAGCAGGCATATAATTCTCCCAGCTAAAGGTATAATCAGCATGGGTCATCTAACCATAGAGAAAAGAGCGGTGGCTTTCTGACCAGATGAGCCCTCCGACTTTGCCAATATCAAGGTCCACAACATCCAGCCCATCACCGGCGCCTCTACCCCAAACCAGCCGCTCAGCTGCTGTTGGGATCAACTGATAATCAATAAGTTAGCCTGATGGAGATAATAGACAGCGAATATGTATACCTTGCGATGTCGGGACAAGATAGCACCCTCGCGACTCAGGAGCAACGCTGTGCAGTAGAGAGTTCCGCCATCCTTTTCTATGATTCCCACTTGAAGGTGAACGTTGTTATTCCTGGCTATCTCACATAGTTGATCCAGCTCCGGTGAAGGGATGGCAACAGCCGAGTTGTAGTATCGAGCGTACCACTTGCGGCCTATACTTTCTGTATCAGGCGAACATTTTCATGATAGAAGACAGGGCGGCTCATACGAACCTCGAGGCTCTCGCGTGCCGATTGTTGCATCGAAGGCATACCTCCATGGATATGCAGACAGGAACCCCTCCCTAAACCGTATTAGCTGTCATATTTCGTGGGCTTCGAGGGGCAAAACATACGGGAAAACGACGAGGTCAGCGCCTGCGCCTGCGGCCTGCGAGGTGAACTCGGCCACTTTTTGTAGACTCTTTGGCAGATCAAATGACACAGGGGCAGCTTGGATAGCTGCAACCACAACCCTATTCTTTGATTCGGGCATCTTTCTTTTTTTTTTTTTTTGGAGTTGATGTCGACTGTAGAGAGGGAAGGCGGCGATGTCCTGTGAGGTTGAAAAGAAAGAAGAATAATAAAGCCAGCAGTTCTGTGCTAATTTAAGCCAGCATTCAAAACAAAACAGAAGAAAGGAAAAGTAAATTAAGATGGCTGCGGACCTAGGCAAAGGTACAAGCAGCTTGAAATTCGCTCCGCGGTGATTCTGATTCTGATAGAGTTGCGAAGCTTATCAGGAGCGAGGATTAGACCCCGATGCCAGGCCTTTGCAAGACCAATCAGAGCGGAAATTGAACCCCCATGCCGGGCTTTGAAAGAGAGATCAGCAAACACCGAGCGCTCTTCTAGTATTACGTATCGCAAATTATTCCATTCTATGCCTATGCCTGGCAATGACAGATTTGGCCCCTGCATAATATGAAATAAGCATAGAAATATACGCCGGAAGACATGCTCTGGGGCCCACGCAATCAATCTACTCTTCGCGGTACTGCTAAAAGCCAAACAGCTATTATGGAAATTCGTAAGTCTTAGATCCTCCTTGATGTGCACTTGGCTATTATACGGGACTAATACGAGCTTACCAGTACTTGACCACAAACCGGCGCATCCCAATCCTTTTGCAGACCACGTATCTGGTCAGCGTATCGCCCTCATTCCGTCTCTAACACTTGAATCCGGGCACGTACTCAAGTCATGCCAAGTGGCTTACAAAACCTGGGGCCAGCTCAATGCCACTCGCGACAATGTGCTAGTCGTTTGTCATGCACTGTCCGGGAGCAGTGATGTTGCTGATTGGTGGGCGCCTCTCATGGGCCCAGGGAAAGCCTTAGATTATACTCGGTTCTTTGTCTTCTGCGGGAATGCACTCGGATCGCCCTACGGAAGCTCATCGCCCTTGACAACAAATATTGATACTGGACGACCCTATGGCCCTGAATTTCCACCCACCAGTATCAGGGATGACGTAACGTGCGCAATAGCCTGTTTGTCCCTTGATTTATGAGGCTCTCCATGCTAACATATCCGTGGAAGAGCACACAAGTTAGTCCTTGATGCACTGGGCGTTTCATCCGTCGCTGCCGTAATCGGAGGATCCATGGGAGGAATGACAACGGTGGAGTAAATGGGACCCCCCTGTTTCACCTTCCCTTTCTTGGTTTATTCACTTCCTTAATATGTCAAATATACGCCCGGGCTTATAAAGAATGACAGACTGATCGCTTCAACGAGAACAGGTGGCCCCTCTGTGCACCGCCCGGGTTCGTGAAGGCGATTGTCCCTATTTCGACCTCGGTCACTCAGAGCGCCTGGGGGATTTCATGGTCCGAGGTTCAGAGGCGATGTATTCGCTCGGATCCTTGTTTCCGTGATGGTTACTACGAGGTGGACCAACAGCCGCAATCTGGCCTCGCGACAGCGCGCATGGTGGCCATGTTAACATATCGTTCAGGGGAGAGCTTTGAGAGGCGATTCGGCAGGAAACCATCCAGCCAGAGCAAATGCCTGATGCCGC
Organism: Penicillium sp. VS AB III KN; assembly: GCA_019775275.1. Taxonomy (NCBI): domain Eukaryota; kingdom Fungi; phylum Ascomycota; class Eurotiomycetes; order Eurotiales; family Aspergillaceae; genus Penicillium; species Penicillium sp. VS AB III KN. The sequence continues at coordinate 619,774 of JACWGB010000020.1, read as the reverse complement.
CTGCAGTGGCACCGGTATGTAACGGTTCATCATCTCATTCATCACCGTCCTCAAACACCCCTACGAGACAATTTTCTGCCCAGGATTATCTGGATTACCAGGGAGCCAAGTTTCTGCGTCGTTTTGACGCGAACTGTTATCTCCATTTGACGCATAAAATGGATACGCACGATGTTCGACGTGGGCGTGTACCCGAAGATCGTGACCCCCATTTGAACGGCGAGGGCAGCCCTCCCGACAACACCACAGCCGCCGTACTCTCGCGTGTACCATCGCATTCCTTGGTTATTGGCATTGATTCTGATGTTCTTTTTCTTCCCACCCAACAACATGACCTGGCCGCTTCCCTTCCAGATGCCACCTTGGCCATGCTCAACTCCCCAGACGGCCACGATGCGTTTCTCCTCGAGTTCGAACAATTGAACCATTTGATTATCGACCGGCTGAAATGGCTGTTCCCAGCCATGTACGAAGGATTTGTGGAGAGGGTAGCAAACATTGGCACGCCCAGCTTGACGAATGGGGTCAGTGTGGGCGAGGTGGACTGATGAGAATGGTCTATTGTTCAGATCTTATGTGTGGACCGGTCCTGCCTTAACCCTACGCAAGAAGTGATACCCAGGCTCCCACTATTATATGTCTCATGTGTACATGTGGGACGTACGATTTGGTGACAACCGACACCGAGCTCCACCAGGGCCTATCGTGGCCTAATTACTTTTGTCGCCCTTTGCGATAGATGATGTACCTTACGATATGCTTCGCACTGTCGCAATTAAATCATTGAATCTCCCTATTCGATAGTCCATATTTTGGCCAGACGAGCCAGTCTCGATTCCGAGAGCTCTACGTGCTCATTCAAGGATGACGAGAAGACGGTGGCTCGGTATCAATGACTGTATGTTTTTGTCACAGAGCAGTCAGCGAGGTCATTGAGTAACCGTGCCTTCCCCCCCAACTCATCAACTCGCGACTGAGCGAGCTGAATAATCCAGTCTAATACATATTTAATGGACACGTATTCAGAGGGCCTAACTGTGCAAAACTGAGTGATTTAACGGAGTTAAATCCTGCACCCTTACTAATAACTATAGAGACCAGAATCTGCATGTAAGAAAATAGATACCTTAGAAATCAGGGAGGAGGTCGCCGGCAGAAAAGGTGGACACCCGATCTCTGAGGCAGAAGGGTCTCGGGGTCAAAACAGGGAAGGACCCCGATTAAGACATCCCATCAGGCTTTTTTGATGCACTTATTGTGAGCTGGCTAGACTGTCCTAGTGATGATGCTATGTTACTGATTCACTTGGCCTGCCAGATTCCCTATCTTTATGCCTATGCACCTGCCCTGAAACAGCCATCATTCGCCGAACGGATGAAATATGAACACCGCCAGTTCCACCTTGATGTGCTAGCAGGAATGGAGACAGGCACCATCCCATTTCGAAGGCATCAACGTGCCGTTCGAGATGCACTACTACAGGGCCAATATGAACTACGGGAATGTTCGGCATCTCACGATAATGAAGAACTTTTTGATACAAGGAGAGTGGGAATATCCTGACGAAGAGGCTACCTGCAGCTATCTGCTGGAAGATACTGTAGATGAAATTGAGCATCAACCCCGACGCAGGAACTGCTTGATCAGTCTCGGCTTCCAAGATGGCCAGTAGGAGCTCATTATTCCGTTGCCACAATGTTTCTGCTCAGCCGCATCAAATTCATCATGCAACTCTTGCGGTGCATCAAGGGTCTTCTTGCTGTCCACGGTGATCATGATAGTCTTGGCAATGCTAGGGACACCATGCTGGTCCATGACAAACAGCATCCAGTACCCGGGAATGAGGATTCCCGGCTCATTCGGAAGCCTGATCCCGTACGACGATTTCCTGCGGGGCAGAGGAATTGGACGGAGAGGAATACGTCGCTGGTCGGTGTTGACAGTATGAGTGGTAGTACACAGACGAACCAGAGCAGCACTCTTGATTGCGCCATCTGTCTGGAACGCAAATATTCCGCCAACCTTTGCCTCTTCGGGGACTCCGAACAAAATAGCAGGCCGGACACGGGGTTCTCCAGTCTCGGTGAGAAGATAAGGCGGCGTGAAGATCTGTGCATCGTAATGGTTCGCCGAGCAATTTCTGTATCGGATTAGCAATGGTCCATGGATCTCAATAAGGTCTCCGATCATAACTTACCCGCATAAACCGCCGCCACCGTTCAATACCCGACCATCATTGAGCAAGACAGAGATACTATGATAGACACGAACAAAGTTGTTTTGCTGGAGTTCAATGAACCTATCAGTCTCAGGGTCATACAGCTCGGGCACGAACTTCACGTTATCCTCGTTAAAAGGCACACCAAAGGTCTGCCCGCCGACGATGAACACTTTTCCGTCGGGAAGGATAACCGTGGTATGGAAGACGCGCTCGGAATGCATCGTTCCATTCTCTCCTGCCGGTTTCACGGTTGGCTTTTGACCAGGCTCGCCGAGTGTGATGATGTGTGCGTTGCTTGTTGCCCAGGATTTATCGTAATCAGGGGAACCTCCAATCGTGAGGATTTTTCCTTCAACGGCGTCAAACATGACGGCATTACCAGACATCGAATCGTCATCATCCAAGCGATCACCTGCGGCTTTGAAGCTGCCTTTCCCTTCGGTGTAGTACCAGTTCATGGCCCTACTGGGACCAGCCTGGAAAATCGTTTGCTGCTTCCAGCCGAAGAGCCAACCATGATTGTCTGCTCTCCATGCCCCTTCCATGTCATTGGTCAACATGGGGTTGACGACAGCACCCGGAAGCAAAGTCCAAGTCTGAGTGTAAGGATCCCAGACTTCGCCGTCTTTATCGATATTTGAACCTCCTGACCAGGAACCCCCGATCACGAATACACGTCCATCAGACATGGTGGATGATGACTGATATCCACGTCGAAGAGTCATTGGAGGTCCTTTGACCCATGCATCGGCTGTCGAATTGTAGAGACTGGTCTCAGAGGCGTCGTTGCCACCTGTGACAACCATCATACCGGTACCATCGATCGAGATACCAGGGCAGAACATATCATGCTGAGTCTTGGTCACAATGCGCTTCGACACGGTGTTTTCCCGTGGATTCCATCGAGTCATGACAGTCTGACCCCCGGGCGTCGCGTGGAACTGGTCGGAGGCCCACGATGACCAGAGAACAATGTTGCCGGAGGCCTCCTGAGCACCGGAGACGGGGACAACGGGCAAGTCAAGGGTGGGGCCCCAAACACCGCGCTTGGGGTCCTGGGGAATGGTGTATAGAGTGGCATAGATGTTGAGCTCAGAGATTCCGACCGATGATGGGCCCGCATTCTGGCCGTTGGCGACCAGCTTCAGGTATTGCGCAGAGATTGGCTCAATGGCAGACATACGCTGTCTGTTTGAGTCAGGCCACATCCCGTATGCGACCGGTCCCTTCCAGTTTTCTCCGTCGTTGCTGACGTAGACCTCATGTTGCGTAATCAACTGGTCTGGTCCAGCATCAAGCGGCGGCAAGATCACGAGACCACTGACAGTGTACGTGTTCTTCATGTTGACCGTGATATAATGGGAGCCATGGTCAACGGCACTATACCAGGATGTGGTATTTGTGCCATCGATGGCATTGAGGCATTCGTCGTTACCGCTGGAGGAGCTGCACTGCAAGTCCCATTCGGTGCGGGGGACTCGAATTCCTCTGTAAGGAGGAGATTCGTCGTCAAAGGAGGGTTCCCATGACGGGACATCATATTTTCCATAGCCGGAAATGCGCTCGGCTCTCATCGCCTCCATCATATAGGAACTGATAGCATTCACACCTTCAATGGAGGCCCCGACGAGCAATTGCGCCCACTGGACTTTCATTGTGGCGGTTCCAGAAGTTTCAAAGACAGGTAGAATAGACGGCAAGGGCTAATACCATGAGACTAAAGACATAAAGAAGAAAATGAGAGGGCGCGGTCCACATATAAGAGCAGCAGATGTGTCCTTGCCATCCACATAGCCAGTCGATGGTAGAAGGGATCGTCGGCAATTACCGCAAAGGGTTAGGCCAATAGATGCTGAAGAACAGATCATTCCCATTGTTTTGAATGATGACCAGAGAATCAGATCCCAGTGATTGGCAGGCTTAAACATGATTGCGACATCGACTCTCCACCTATGCATCAGGGTGGAGATGAGATACACAGGAGACAAAAGCCAAGAAAGAGAAGATCGATGATCAGCGTCTTTGCCTATGGGCTATCAGTGGAACTCCAATGAAATTGGTTCTACAGTGCTTGTGGCATTCAGCCGGTGGTGTGCATAACGCATACCTGGCTAGGGTGTTTCGCGCTCCTCTTGCCCTACGTTGAGGTTGTGTAACTCCGAGTCCCTAACTGACGTATCATGCATGTAACCGCAAGTCGATCCTCGATCGATCGAGATGAACTGTTTCAGCTTGTGGAGCCGACGGGACTGTCCGCCCGAGCCGATCCAACCTTAATACACTAATCCTGAACGAGATGTGGACAAATAGCTGCAAGCAAGTGGATTGTTCCAATTGTTGTTCTTTCTTCAATGCGTTTCAGCTGGGTGGCGAGCCGCCACATTCTGAGCTTTCTGCACTGTTCAATGCTATCATGGCGAATGCGACATATACTCGCCTTGCATCCCCTTGCGGGCCTGGTGCTTTATGACGCTTATCTACGGTAAACGATGTGTCATTTGATACCGCCAGTTAATATGTTTGTTTTAGTCTGCGAATTTTCTCGAAATTGTGATAATAGTGTCTTACAATAGTAGGGAGCATCCATTAGGCGGGCTTCCAGCAAAATGTTCCCGCAAAATATGGTCAAGGATTGATTAATTCGTCCCCCTGAATCTGATCTATCAAGAGGTGGGTGGCGATGTCAGGCTACTCATTGCTTACTGCTCAGCCCCTGCAAACTCCATATTGGGGAAGACCCATGTCTGAATGACGCCCTTGCAGAGAAAACACAGATGCTCGAGGTCACCGTCAAAAGATCTCCGCAGCAATCCACTGTAGCTAGAAACAATGCACAGCACGGCGGGGGTAGTACGTGTTGTGTGGCACCTGCCTGCTCCACCGGGGAAGTGTAAATGGGGCACTCTACTTTTGGTCTTAGAGAGCTGATTGAGAATAAGTTTGCCGCTGTAGTCATATAATTATTCCAACATTAGGAATTGTAACTATTCAACAAGAGATATGTCAATGCATCGCATTTAATAAGTTATAGAGATGTGCTATTCCCAGGGTGCCTATGCTACGTCTGGTCGGTCCGCTATCAATTGCACCTACGAAATCACCAGGACTCAATCTCGGATAGTGGGGACTAGTTCGCGGGCACATTTGCCTATCTCCACATTATTGCGGGACTACTGCTTTTCAGCTCTGCTGGTTCCACCATTATTCGTTTATCCATAGAGCGAGTGAGGACGTAAAAGATACCACCAGCTGTGTGGGTCTCGTTAATAATTCTCTATCTGTAAGTGGCGGTCTGCCATGATCTCAACGATGCATGTCTGTGGAGTTATCACATTCTTTGAACCTTTGGCCTCTGATCTATGCCTAATATATCTTCGGTCTCCATCGCCGTGTACTATCCGTGGTACGAGTTGCTTTTAAAGTCCGGGCCGTCCCAGACTTCCATCTTAGTTTTGTGCTTTCCTACTTGAGCGGCCTTATCGCAGCCAAGTTTGCAAGCAGTGACAGCCATGGCGTCGGTGATTAGAAAGGCAAACATTCAGGGGGACATTTGGTGAGATTCTCCTACTATGGTGAATGGCTTGTAAAGCAATGCTAATAAATCGATACTGATAGGCCTGGTTTGCCGAAGAGATTTCAGTCCTTTCTCTTCTTTCGCATTAAAAACCCCGATGAATTCAAGTCCCGGCTTCAGACCTTCATTCCAGAAATCACGACTGCTCAGACAGCCTGTGAGATGAAGGAAATAATTGCAAAGGAGAAAGCCTTGGCCCGGAGCCAAAACAGGCCGGCTAAGCTCCAGGCCCTGCCGGGCGTTAACATATCTTTTGCCTCAACTGGTCTGAAAGAAGTAAACAACGACGCCGAACCCTACAAAGATGCGATGAACATCCACTAACAAGAACATACTAGTTGGGAAAATTCACGTTTGATGAGGCGACGGTCAAGAGAGACAGAAAACTAAACACTATCTTTAGAAACAACCAGCTTCGCGGTGGCCGGTTTGGGAAAGGCATGTATGACGACTTGGTAGGCGAGGGCTGGGATGATCCTCAGGAGATTCGTGAGGCTTATAAGCCCTTTGGGGATGAGAAAAAACGGTTTATTGACGGAGTTATTACGGTGACATCGAGCCTCAAGCCTGATATGATCGAAAAGGTCAGACGGGTGAAGGAGCACTTCTTGAAGGAGCCGGGCAGTGACCCTGACAACTACACTCTCAGCAAAGACCCCTCAATTGAGTTCGCATTCAAAAGAGAGGGTCAGACAAGACCCGAAAAGGGCAAAGAGCAGTAAGTTCACTAATTTACCCTGCGAAACTGCATTAAACTGACCGCTATGATCAGCTTCGGATTTCAGGATGGAATCAGTCAGCCCCAGATTGAGGGCCTCGACCCAGAACCCAAAGGCAAAGAGCCCAAAGCAGTCAAACCAGGGTACGCTCTACTCGCTTTTGTCTCTGGGCATTTGACGGATATGCTAATTGCTGGTGTGTATTTCAGATTGATCCTTTGCGGCCATGAAGGCGACAAGATGAATCAACCGAAATGGGCGGCAGATGGCAGCTTCCTCGTTTTCCGTGATCTTCAGCAACTTGTGCCAGAATTTGACAAGTAAGCAGTGTCCTTTTATCTTGCGAAACTTTTCAAGATTTCTTGGCTAATGGGAATACCGACAGGTTTATGGAAGATAATGCTCACAAAGCCCCATTCACTAAAGATTCCCCCAATCCGAAAGAGAAACTGGCTGCATACCTTATGGGTAGATGGAAAAACGGTATGCTTCATTTCCGCTACCTTAAACTGGTATCATCTTGGAACCCTAACAACCCTCCCAGGAACCCCCGTTGATGAGTCCCCCCACGATGACGGCAACCCAGACCTTCACAACTCAAACAACTTCGATTATCGACCTATCCACAAGCATGACCGCTGTCCCTTTGCGGCCCACACCCGTAAGATGAGGCCGCGTGGTGACCTTGACGATGACCATGCTGTTATCATTCGTCGTGGAATCACCTATGGAGATGAAGTCACACCTGAAGAGAAGGCTTGTCAAAAGTCGGACCCGGATCATGACCGAGGACTGCTGTTCATCTGCTACCAGAGCGATATTAACAATGGGTTCAATTTCCTAACCACCCGTGAGATCTTCCGTACTCCTCAGTGCAAAATGCTTGACTAACATTGCTTTTCAAATCAGGCTGGGCAAGTAACCACCACTTCCCGGATCGCAAAGATACGTTCGTGGGTAATGCTGGCCCGGGTATTGATGCTATTGTTGGGCAGAGACAGTCTCACCACCCGCCCCGATCTATCGGTCTCCCTGATGGCAATGATCCTACCGAGGCACGAATGGACCTGGAGAGCTGGGTTGTCCATAAAGGCGGCGAATACTTTTTCACTCCTTCTATCGAAGCGCTGAAGAACTACCTTACAGGTCCTTCGGACTACCCTTCTGCCCGTGCATCCAAGCTCTGAAACTGGGATGGAGAGACCGCTGAAGCGTGAAATAGGAACGTGGTCCAGCGTGCTATTCCATAACATTTCTTTACGATCTAGTCTAAGTCAATTCGTGGTCAAATTGAGAAACTTGCATTGCCCATCTCATCAGCTGTTGATATGGCTGTAGGATACGTAGGGGTACCGGACTAGTGGTGATTGGGGCGCTAAGATGCACTGCCTACTAGAGATACGGGCATAGCTTACTATGTATATTCGCTCCAATGACCATACTGATATCTTGATATGAAGTCATGGGTAGTAATTATTATACCTCGGTTCCGCGGGATCTATCTTTTATCTATTCTGTATCCTTTTTCAGCCAGGAATTCCTCTAGCGCTCTGTCTTCCTTCTCCAGATCAATTTCACTGCTCTCTGGCAGAAGCCAGTATGCAAATATTCCAACAATTGCGACTCCACCAGCCAAGTAAAACGTTGAGCTGTTCCCCGCCCGATCCTGTAGTGGAGTGAAGCACTCTGTGCCGACGGCTGCACCAGTCCTGCCAAAGGCCGTTGCAATTCCATAACCCATGCCCCTCACAGCAGTAGGAAACACTTCAGATGATATCAGCCCAATTGTAGCTCCAGGACCCATGTGGCCGAACGCCTGCAAAAGTCCATAAAGCACAACGAAAGCAGCTACATGCTGAGAAAGTTTCGTATAGGTTCCTCCAATGATAAATCCAAGAACCATGTAGCCAGCAAAGCCAAGCATTCCGGTATAGCGTCGTCCGATCGAGTTCGTGAGCCAAGCACCTAGCATGACACCGGGTACAGGGAGAATAGCGAGGATGACTTGCCAAATTGCCGTCTTCCGGATATCGTTATCCTTGACAAGTGACGAAATGATTGTACTGGACATAATGTTGTTTGGGAAATTGATAAAGTCATACAGGAAGAACGCGAGGGACGTCGTGAATATCCGCCACCAGTAGCGTCGTGCGAGGAGCAAATAAAGCCGTAGAGACCGGCGCTGGTTTGTGAGATTAGAATGATGGAATAACGACGAGTCCACCATGAAGAGACGCAGGAAAATAATAACAACGGGAATAATTGTCGCGATAGAATAGATAGCGTGGAAGGTAATTGTGAGGTTGTTATCGCTGGCCACGAGACAAATTAGATAGATAATTTGTAAGATGGGACCGGCAAGGGTAGCCATCAATGTGGTAAAGGACACGAAAAGCGGTCCACGATATTTTCTCATAATCTATTCTCATTAGGCCTTCATACTTGAACAATTAACGAAAGAAGACTCACATTGTCTGATTCCTCGAGACCGGCAGCTGCACTTGGGGGATACTCGCCTCCTACTCCAAAACCGGCGATGCCCCGTACTACTACAAAATACCATAGCATGTTTTGCGATGGATGAATCTGCAGAGCCAGTGTTGACATCAATGTGCCAATCGCTACCAGAGAGGAGGTGAAAAGCAACCCGCCTCGTCGGGAGAACATGTCCGAAGTGTACCCAATCACAACGATCCCTAGGATGGCTCCGACGATCAAAGAAGTACTGATCCGAGTTTTCATATCTGATGAGTAACCGTGTGAACCGAGAAGCTTCTTGAAAATGACATTGGTTGGGTTTGCAAGGGTGTTTTGGAATCCATCGCTAAAATTTGCAATGTACTAAATACAAGGCGTCAGCAACACTCGCTCGTGTCATTCGATCACTACCTGTTCACTTACACAACTCAGGATTGTAATGTTACTCTGCCATTTTTTTGGATGATACGAGTCAGCCAGGATATCTTGAACATCGGCTCGGACTGTGATAGTTTGCTCTCCTTGAGACTTGTCCTCTGGCTGAGCAAACTCATCTTCGTGCACAGGCATAGACATTGTACAGGTTCTGGAATCGTTTGTCCAAAAGCCTACTTGGGAGGGTCCATTTCGTGTTTAAAAGAGGGCAACCCCTCCCTTTGAAATTTCCTGTCTAATGCAGAACTAACCATTTAGTTGATCCACTTCAATGATAAGGAGCGATGCGGGTGAAAATTTCACCTTTCCGCCCCAAATACCCCACCAGCTCGCACATCCGCAGAGCATTTCCGCGGAGTTTAGCAAATCGAATCGAGGGAAAGATGAAGAAGCGCAGATAACTGCGAATCCATATTCGGACCAGGCGAGTTCTGAAGACCTAAAAGGGATGCCGAAATAGCTTGATGCCTGAAGGCCAAGGCTGCTGCTGATCAAACTTCAACATAATCGGATAGAGGCTAGTTATGTCGTTGCGAATATCAACGGATACCTAACATCTGATAGGCGATCAAGTACAGTGCAATTACTTAAAATTCAATTTTGAAACCTTAGAACTCGTAGAGGATCAGGTCCTACACACTGGGTCGAGGCTTTAGCATGTAGGGAAGAAAACCCAAGGTACCGACGCCTTTCCGCCCCGATACATCCTCGGATAGTCCTAGGCCCGGCTTGCAATTTCAATTACAACTACCTGAGGATTTGGATGGATCTCATTGAAATAACGTTGTTATAGTCATAGAAGGGGGATCACCGAAAAGCAATGCCCGCGGGAGACGAAAAAACTATTATTCTTTTGTCTCTTTAAGCGCTTATATTGATACGGGACCACGCACTATCATCTCAACTGGCTTTTTAAAGATGATACTCACGTGGGTCTCCCACCGAGATACCTGATCTTTTCCACATGCTTTCCACATTCATGTCCTCTTGGCCGCTATATACTTCGTTAGCCACGTAACAATACCGGTAAAGAGCACCGGACTCACTCTTGCTTCTCCTCGATCGAAGGTGCTGTTTGACCCTCCGCAATATTTGGATTGCGGAATATCACGTTGTATTTCTGCGTCAAGTTGCGTTAGTTCCCAATTAAGGTGTCAAAATCAGAAGACATTGAGATCATGTCTCCGTGCGACATACCATGCCCAAGGTCAAATGAATAGCCCCTGGTCCTTTCACAAAAGTATCTTCTGGTTTCCGTCCCTCAATCAACGCCTGAATATTCTTGGCAACCACGGCGGCCTGGGCTACGCCTGGTCGTGCAGCTTTCTGTACACCCGTGTCGGCGATATCGCCCACCGCAAACAAATTAGAGTACCTCTCATCCAGGAACTGCATTGTCGGTCGGATACGAATGAATCCATTGTCCGGGTTGGTGATAGAGGGCCCCGAGATCTCTGATGGCTTCAGCTCAGAGACTAACTGGTTGTTCGGTGTTTGTCCGGTTGCTAGAATGACGAACTCGGTGGATTCAGTGGTGCCATTCGTAAGCTGCACCTCGAAAGGGGTGCCATTATTGGGAAATCCTCCCTCCGGAATAGTCACTCGGGATCCAGTGATAAGTCTGATTCCAAGCTCGTCGAATCGTCGCTGAATGAGTTCATGCAGCTCAGGATGGAAATTTGGCATCACTCGAGGCCGCGACTGGACCACGGTAACGTTCTTGTCTGGATTGTACTCTTTCAAATCGGTTGCCATCTGCACCCCAACAGCGCCTCCACCAACAATCAGAATCGATCGGGATTTCTTGATGTCTGCCTGGTGCTTTTGCAAGTAATCGACAGAAGATGGTTTGTCATCGTGCTCCATTCCAGCTGGCTTCGATAGACGTGTGCCGGTTGCGAGTACAGCAAAATCAAATGGAATTTGCCGCGAACCCTGCCACTCTCGGTCGAGCTCTACATGATGAGACTGGACCGACAAAACACGAGCCTGAGCAACTCCATGTGAGGCCGAATTTGGCAGCCCAGCGAAGATACCACTGTAGGGAATGAACGCCTTGTGTTCCTGGCCCGAAACAATTGCAAACCGAGGCTATATGTATTTTCCTCGTCAGTATTCCTCGTATCACATAAGAAGCACAGTAATCCACTTACGAATGTGAACAAGTGATGGAAATGGCTATGACCTTCAATTAGAAGAACCTGTACAGCAAATTAGCATGGATTTTAACGGGGAGAACCATTGCGCTTGACTTGACCTACCCTATGTGTCGGTGGGATGACTTTTGCAAGCTCCTGAGCGGTTGCCTTTGCAGCCTGTTAGTGGTAGCTCATTTCGAAGACGGATGTTATACTCACTTGTCCAACGAATGAACCGCCAATAACAATAACATTGCGAAGCAGATTGGTAGCCATTTTGAATTGAATGAAGAAAACTATTACCAGTAAAAGTCTTTGAGGATACATGGCCTTTAATAATGGACCGGGGGGGATTTTTATCAGATCCGCTTATCTGATTAACTCCGAGACAAAATTCCCGATGTGGCAAAATGCCGAGCAATCGGAGAAGTTCACATCCGAAACACGGGGCTCAACAGCCGATGACGCCACCTATTTCCGTACCTTGTGGCGTTCCCTAAATCCGCCCCTGTATGCCGAGTATACTACTCTCTCTCGAAATACCCTTAAGAACCTTATCGAAGGGCTTCCTTGTCACTTCATGTTATGGTACTGATGCAAATTGGGGCACGAGAACCCGTCACCTCTAGACAAAGTACTCGATGACTCTTCAATTACATCCATCGTTGCCGACACCGAAATTGCAGCTGTAAAGTCCATTTTGAACTATATTGAATGAATATTAACCCAGCCTGGATGCTATCAAAACCTCTAATTAAACATTTCCGAGCAAAACACCACATGTATCCTCTCATGCAAATGAAATCTTCACAATCTTTCCCGGCTCCTTGAAGGTGCCGAGGACAGGAGCTACCTGGCCTCCACTTGTGCCTACATACAAAGTCTTTCCATCTTTGCTCAACCGGCAAGATGTCGGACCGGGCATTTGAGTGGAAAGTTGGCCTCCGGCAACGAGAGAAATTTGACCATAAGGCGAGATGCGGACAACAGAGTTCTGGGGGTCCGTAGCAATGTAGGCAGTGCCATCTGAAGCCACTTCGATGTTGTCAGGCAGGAATCCGCTGGCAATTACTTCGAAATCTCCAATAGGAGTAGCGTCCTCGTTGACTTTCACGCGACAGAATTCCATTCTCGTGGTGCTTGAATAGTAGACATACCCGTCCACTACCTTTAGCCCGTTAATACCGAGAGGAAGAGCTTGCCCCTTGGCAGGCATCATGGTGGTATGATTCATAGCCACCGCATAGTCGCCTGTCTTTGTGTTGACTTTCCAGACTGCTCCTTTCGGGCTATCGGCAATAAGGACCAGGTTTGATTCTTTGGTGAATGTGGCCATTCCGTTTAGTGCCTGTGCCTCTGGGAGCGCAGCAATGGACGAGGCCGTGACAAGGTCAGAGACCCGCCCGTTTTTCTTCGTAGCGGGTTTATTGAAATCCAGCTTCTGAACTGAGAATGATCCCGCTGTTGGCTTGTATGTTTCTGTTGAAAAGTTGCCCACGACCACAGCGAACACGTCGCTGTCAATCTCGCTGATACCGAAGCAACTTGTGGCGTTAGGGAAAGTATAGGCAAGTGTTGCGTTTCCACTGGTCGTGTTCACTGACCAGACCTCTGGCACATCGAGGCGGGTCAACAGCAAGCTTCCATCAGAGCGAAGGGCGATGTTGTCGACCCATGAGCCGTTGTTTGGGAACTGGAAAAGCGTTTCGACTTGCACCTCAGGCTGATCGTTGGGGGGTGGCGCTGTTAACTCGGCGTGGTATAAAGGAAATGATGCGAGAGCCTGTGGGATTAGGGCCAAAGCACCCATCCAAGACCCGCGGAAGCGCATCTCGAAGCTGGTTTTGGGAGTTGTCGGGGTGTGGACTGATCAATGGGATGGCCGTGTTAGCTATAAATGATCGCCCTGCTAATGCGGAACGCCAGATTGGTTCAAATGCTCTGTCGCAAATAATGGATGGCATTTCTCATCTTAGTGGGCATTAATTGAGCGCAGCATTCCTGCTAAACCTTTCTGTTTTATCCGGGCAATTTCCATCCCTACATTCCAGTGACACGCCTGCCCAGATCCAAACATTTACCGGCCTAAGCACGAGAGACTCTTCTTAGAATTTTCCTTTCGTATTCGAAGAGAAAGGCGCATGAAGAGATGGCCATCGTGTTGGTGAACAACGACTTGCCGAACTTATTAGGTTCCAAAGCCGAACGCGCTGGATGTGATGATTCCTCCAATAAACATATTCCTATTGTACAACGACTACCCATAGACAGCACAAGTTGCATTGTCTGTGGGAGCCTCGCGACACCGACGCGTAGATATATCCATGCAGAGCGTGCGTTGGGGATCCCAGCGTAGCTGCATCTTGTCTTAGAGTTCTATTCAACACAAGTACCCGCATCACACGGATTGAATAAACTGACTACAAAAACCAGACTGGAGTAAAGAAGATTGTATTCGGCCTCGGCTACGTGGCAAAGTTCGGCTTTTAGGAAACATATAACCGAAATATATAACCGAGAAAACCGAGAAGCCCCACATTATCGGGGCAATGAGTCTGCTGTTATTTAAGAAGACTCGACTTCGGTTTCACAGGAAGCAGCCTATCTCATCCATAATGGCGACCAGCTATGAACGACCGCGAACGCGCGCGAAAAAGGCCTGTCTGGCCTGTAACGCGCGTCGCGTGCGATGTAATGTGCTTGAGATGCAGCCCTGCCGCAACTGTGTGTCTTGGAATCTGGCTTGTGAATTGGGAGTGTCGCGGCGCGGAAAGTAAGCATTACTCTATGTTATCTCGATTGTATGCCAATCTCTCTCGGTAGATATCCTCGTCGAAAGAAGAAAGCCTCACCGGGAATGAGTGAAGACCCCAACGCACAACCAAGTCCGCCGCCTGCTCAGCTTTCCCAGCAGGCAACTTTCCAGGATCCATCGCTACATTATGCACCCTCGATGCGCCCCGAAGCAGCGGAGGATGTGATCCATAAAACCGTGTTCCTTGGCGAATCGAGTCCCTTGACCTGTGTAGTTGATGAGGGCCGCCGGTCGCTAGATAAAGGATATGCATACGGGATCCAGAAGGGCCGCCTGCACTATTCCATTTCTGAGCTCCCTGGCTCTGCAGACTCGAATGACGGTTCTCTGGGTCAGCGTCGAAAGTCCCTACAGGATCGTCTCATTCGTGAGAGTGCATTGGTATTCCCATCACCTGCTATCTGTGACGCCCTTCTTCAAGCGTACTTTGAATGGTTCCACCCGTGCTTCCCGATATTAGATCGCCCGCAGGTCCAGAATGATTACCATGGAAACAAAATGTCACCTCTACTACTCCAAGCGATTCTCTTCATTGCCGTGAGCATGTGCTCAGATGAGACCTTGAAGACGACGGGGTACAACGACCGCTACCGGGCCAAGGGCATCTTCTACCAACGTGCAAAGGAGATATATGATGTCGGATGGGAGACTGATACAATAATCAAGCTACAGTCACTATTTCTGCTAAGCTTCTGGCGCGGAGGGCCCACTGAGGAGCGAGATGTTCGCTTTTGGCTTGGAGCAGCAACTGACTTGGCCCAGAAAAAGGGCATGCATGTGATGTAAGGAACACCCTGCGCATTAGGAGGATTTACTGACAATTCAGGTCTAAATTGACCTTTTTGAGTGAGCGTGAGAAACGGATGTGGAAACGGATGTGGTGGTCTCTATACGTAAGTGATTGATGCCTACTCAGATGATGTGCAAGTGTACCCTTAGCTAACGCAGCAATAGGTTCGCGATCAGCAGACATCTGCTGCACTGGGATTGCCGTCTCGCGTTCGTGATGAGGATTGTGAGGTCGCTGAGCTCAACGCAGCCGATTTCGAAGAGGACAGTTCCACTGCATCCTCTGAAATTTTTCAGAAGCCGCCGCTGGCGCACATCCCCTATGTGATTGGGATGGTACAACTCGCCAAGTTACGTACGTTGTTCACAATGGATAGGGAGATGCTTCTCAGTGGCTAAAGATATACAGTGCGTGAGGTTGTGACTAGCCAGTATTCACCTGGCCGATCGAAATTGGATAACCCATCGCGCCCCTTGCTCCACGAGCGTTTATCACAGTGGGAGTCGAACCTGCCAACGGAGATGCAATTACAGACATCTATGAGCCGAAAGGTGATGTTTTTAGTCGGATTGCTTCATATGGCCTATAAGTAAGCCGCTACAACCCGCCTCGACTCTCGACACGAACCAGACTAATTAGACTCCAGTAATCTCTATATTTTGCTCTATCGGCCGATCTTCCTGCAACCGCAAAGCGAGTCGACAAGCATCGAGGGAAATATTGCTATAGATGCAGCTACAAGAAGCACGCGAATCCTTGAGGACATGCTCTCGGAGAACCTGGTGCAGCATGGACCGGTACATCTGTAAGTTTCTCGATAACCACCAGACTTGGCTCTTCTAATCTCCACAGAATTACCCACACATTTTCAGCCTTGTGTATCCACACCATTCACTTTGGACGAGTGGCTAGCACGGCCCGGAAGCTCGCAGAGCATAGGGCAAAACTATGTCTCCTCGGGCTGAAGGAGCTCCAAAAATCGTGGGATCTGGAGAACTGGGTCTTGGATCTTTTCTTTCGGTGCCTGGATGATCGCACTGCTCAGAATCTTCGGCTCGCTGACGTGGGGATGCCATCTTCAGGGCCGTCTAGTCAGCTATCGAGGGGGCCACAAGCACCTGAATCAGCGGCGCTAAATGCCCCCTCTAATAGTACAAACTGTCCTCTCTCTCCACACGGAAATGAAAATGCCATGTCCATGGCGGTGAATCCGTTGTTGAATCCAGCTGATGACACATCAATCAATTTGGAATGGTATGAGCTCTTCAACACGGAGGGAGAGGATTTCTCAGGAATTGCTGGGTCTTTGACAAACCCGGACTATCTTAACCCTCAAAATCTAGAGTTCTTGTACCGTTTTCTATAGATTATATCTGAAAATGGATTGTGATACGAATTTGAACTGGATTTCTGTATACCATAGCTCTATATCTAAGTAAATACAGGCGACTCTATGTCCTGTGGTAGCTGCAGGCGTTAAAAAGGCTATTTTGACAAACCCAACTCGGCCAAAATCGCCTGGTTGTGTTCTCCGACTTTTGGAACAGAGCCCATTTGCGCTCCATATCCTCCCTGCTCCGCGCTTTTCGTCGACCCAGGTGGCAAAAGAGCCTGAACAGTCCCTGCTGGGGTTTGCACTTCCGACCAACGGTCGCGAGCCTTGAGTTGGGCATGCTTCCAGACACCGTGCATGTCGTTCACATTCGCATTTGCAATGGCAGCCTTGTCAAGCCGTGCAATTGCTTCTTCGGCCGTCAATTCAGAGAAGGCACTACAAATAATGGCTTTCAGTTCATCTCGGTTTTTCGTTCGTAGAGAGTTGCTCGAGAATCGAGAGTCCGTGGCCAGTTCTGGCTGAGAAAGAACGCCATTGCAGAAATTGACCCATTCCCTTTCATTTTGGATTCCGAGCATGACCGACTGACCATCACCGGTCTCGAAAGGACCGTAGGGATAGATAGCGGCGTGGGATGCTCCAGCCGGTACTGGGCCCGGGGCACCGTCGAAGGCGTAGTACAAGCTCTGGCGAGCAAGGAGCGATGGCTGCCATGGCTGGCATAGGAGGACTATCCCGTCGCAGGGTTGAAACATTATTCTGTCAACATTCGACTTCTCCCTCCTCAACGTCTGCATCAGCACCCCATGGCTGTATCCCATTACTTTTGAGCCGGCGCCTTGCAGAATTTGAAGCCGGCCACATGGGTATCCCTGGGTAGGTGCTGTCCCCCAACCCTTAGGTTGGACGCAGAGAGACATCCACACACCCTATAGCAGATAGTGTCGCAAGACTCGAGCGACGGGCTAGGGCAAACTGACCCAGAAGCCCTAACCGCCTTCCTGGCCGCATGATGAATAAGAACACTAGTCAGTGAACTAGATAGGTTAACTATTAAGTTCTGTCAATACCAACACCTTGAAAATCTCTAATATTCTATCTTAAATCCTATGTCAACTATCATAACCTACGTGGATTTTCCACAGATAGGGCCTGAGGGCAGTCACAAACGACAAACGGCAGAGGCGGAATTGGACGTTTCATCTACTAAACAGTCAGACGAAGAGCCTACACCAACGAAGTCGAGGCGAAACCTCATATTCCGCGCCAAAACTAGTAGCTTGTGTACTAGCCCTGAATATCCAACACCTTTGTCATGGTAGAAACCAGAAGTCTGATGTCATTGGTAAAGATGATAAACTAGCTGAGTAACTACGCTCTGAGCTCTGAGAAGAACTGCAGGGTCACATAACCGTCTCCGTCACCCGTCCCTCGTATAGTGACATCTCCCCGCAGCTTCTAATGTCAGCGTCCTCGGTGACCAATATCCTCGTTCTCATCCAACCCCATTGTCCTCAGTGGACCTGTCCCTCATTCTCTGCTTCCTTGTTGTCCTCCGTGGCGATCTGTTCGTCAACCTTAGGCTCATCGTTGTTCTCAGTGGGGGCCTGTTCGTTGGCGGCCTCTTCGTCAATGCCCGTCTCGTCGTTGTTGTCATTAGTGACCTGTTCGTCATCCTCAGTCTGCACACCAATGTCGCGTGTAGTCTGCAGGATCGTGGATTCGTGGGGCTGCACGCCAAGCTGGTTGACAATGTCCACAAACTTGTTGGTAATCGTAGTACGTGGCATTCTCCGAAGCTAATCTCGGACGGTCAGCATTCCATCGACGAAGTAGGTTGCTTCGCGGAGCGGTGCATAATCTTCAGCGGTCGCGTAGTCAACCAATGTGTCCACTTTGGTCTTAGGCTGGGCGTGGACATGAAGCTGGCGGCGGAGATCGGCGGTCTTCTAGCGTGTGAAGTCATTATTGATCATCCAGGTCACATCGGCGTTGGAGGAGTTAGCGTGTTTGTGCATATGCAGTTTCTTCAGAGCCAGGGTAAGATCGCGTTCCTCGTCCGTCAGGGTAGGAAGGACAGCGATCTTCTCAATTTCCACGTAGACGGAGTCGAAATGGACGTCAATTTTGGCCGGGTACGGAATAGAGTCTGCCAGCGTGACTTTAGGCGCGACCTCCTTAGGCGTCTGAGGCACAGGCAATGCAGATGGTCCAGGAGTGGCAGATGGGCGAGCGGCAGACGACGAAGGGCCAGCTTTAGCCTTCTTCTTGGGTGTCTCCTTCTTGGCAACCGGCTCATCTGAGAACGCTTTTCTCTTCTTTTCGACGCGTGCGTCACGGCGTTTCTTGTTGGTGCCTTTGGGATCCATCTTCTGAGAGTCAAGAAGGTTGAGGCGGGGTAGCAATGAAAGTACGTGAAGTGAGTCAGACGAAGTGAGAGAAATATTAGACACCGCGGCGTGAATATAGGATACCGGATGGTTGAAGATATTGCGCGGCGAATATGAGGCATATGAAGACCGCGGAAGGTTAACAACAGCACCGTGATAATACGAAGCCAAAAAGCAGATTTAACATGAGATGATAATAATAATAATACATAATTGTCTTGTTAAACGATAATGCTCGCCACGAACTCGGCGATCTTCTCCTCGGCGCCTACGGCGTCCTTCTCACGAACCCATTCGGCGTCCTTAGGACGTTGACCCTAGAATTGAATGAGATATTCAGTCAGCAGAGTGCGTAGCGGCCGACTGCGCGCACTCGCTCGTTCCACGTCACACCTGTCCGTGCTTCTAAGAAGCGAGGATCCAGGTTAATGTGTGGTGCGAGAACTATCTGTCACAAGTGATTTATTGGTTTACACTGTTTGTATGCGTACTATATGAATTTCTGTTTTGATTTACATAATCAGTCGCCCCATTAAATTGGACCGATTCAGGGGCTTAGAAATGCAGAGTTTTCCATATGTTCAGTGGCACCCGTACGATTCAGTCTCCAGTAGTTCTGTCACTATCTGATTCTGAGCTGGGGGAGCTACGGTCACCTGACCGGCTTAGTGATAATAATCTGCCTCCTTCGTAAATAGCAACGTCCCCGTTGGTTCGGAACGCAAGAGCAAATCAAGAGCAAACCAGGAGTAAATCAGGAGTAAATCAGTGTGGCAATTTGGAAAGAAAAGTCAAAATCATGATGGGGAAAGGTAACGATGGGCAAAACAGCAATGGGCGCAAGTAGCGATGGGGTAGCAATGAGTAGCGATGAGTAAAACTGCAAAATGATTTCGCTTGGCGAGTTTACTTTTCTTCGAAGGCCTTTTCGACTTTCTGCAAGCCCATGATTTGGTCGTCCTCATCCACAGGGCTATGATGTTCGCCGTTGCCGGAGTCGTGAGGCTCGTCGTTATCGTCGGACCCATTGTCAGATGCGTCCTCGGAGTCGGATGCGGCTTGGGAACTGGACTCGGCAGCGGTTATGCCGTCAAAGTCGGATAGGTTCTGTAGCATCTCGGCCCATTCGGCACTGGCCAGTGCGTCGTCGACGTTCTCCCACTCCGAAATGTAGCCGTCGGACTCGTCAGAGTGAGTTTCGAAATTGTAGCCCTCGTCGTCAGCTTGGGGATCAGTAGAGTCGCCATCGGACTCAGCATCAGACTCATCATCCTAGGAATCGGTGGATCCGGACTCAGAGTATGTGGTTGTGGGGGACTCCGCGTCGTCCTTCTCGGAATCGGCGCCCTGAGAATCAGAGTCAGAAGCGTCAGAGGCGGGTCCGGGCATGTCAGTCGTTCCGTCGCCTTGGGCTCGTGAGATGGTAGCTGAGGGGGTATTCAGCTTGGCAAGAAGGGCATGAGCGTGATTGCGTATCTTAGGATTCGAGATATTCTTGGCGGTTGAAGCTTCAGCGACAGCATCGGAGGCTCTCTTCTTCCCTTTGTCACCAGCCATTTTGAAGGAGGTAGAGCTAGAAGAGTGAAAATGATAGAGTGAGAAGAGTGAAGGTGATGGGGGTGTGACGATCGTTGAAATGTACTTTATCCGGTTCTCACTTGGTTAGAGAGGAAGAAAATGAGAGAGTTGGAAGAAGAGAGGAACATTTGGGGTTGAGATATCAGGAATATAACGTGCGTCTCAACAGTAAGAGGCAAACGGAACTCGGGATCAGGTTAAGGAAGGTCAAGCACGGCTCGTCTCTGGTGATTCTTGGTTTCTTTGCTTCAGAAGTGATTTCCGCGGTGTCCGTGTCTTTGCATACGACGCTCCTACAGCTACAGCTGTCCACACTTTTGCCCACGATCCCCAGGCCAACGACGCCGAGACCAACGACGCCGAGGCCCACGACACACGAGGCTAAGGTCTACGACGCCTGGCCCGACGACTCTTTCACTAGCCTTAGGCATTCTGGAGAAAATAAGGTATGTCTGTCTATCAGTCTTTGTCGAAAGTTACTAACAGGATGTACGGATAGACGTATGCGGCATTAACATATTTTCCTTTTTATTTTTTGTGTTTCCGCCCTTCAAGATAATAACTATCTTCTTTCTTCAAACCCGTTTTGTCACCTATTCCAGTAACTCGGGGGCTGGATACTTGGATGCACTTTGCGTAGTTTGAGCAAACCAGTCGGGTTGACAGGCTTTTAGCGATTCAAACACATCACCAAAACCAATTTCCAGTACGCTCCGTGCTGATCGAATTAGTCCCCGCCACACAACCAACTGTATCCCCACGGCTTGGGCCTCGGATGCGACGGAAGATGGGAGCGGCAAGAGCTGCAGTGAATGCTCAGAAAGATCGTCTGTCCTAGCCGCCTCGCAGATGTAGATTGTCACAGATCGCAGATGTGGGAAATGCGTTTCCTTATCTCTAAACAAGTCGGAGAGAGAAAGTTTATCTGCCACACTAGGATCTAATAGCAACAGGCGGTTGTTATTATCCAAGACCTCTAGCACTTCTAGATTCGGAGGCAAGCCGCGCCAGGCTTCGCGAATATCATCCGACAGAGCAAGAAAGGTCACGTAGATGCGTAGATTTTTAAGCACTCCGAATAAAGTCAGGTCGACAGGAGTCTCAATACGCAGTCCACGGCGGTATGTCAGAATCAATTCTTCCAATGACCCTTTCTGTGGTAGCAGAGCTTGCACAAAAGCACGCGCATTCCATATTTTGAACTCATCATCTTCATCTTCATCGAGGATGTCAAGACCTTCCGGAACAAAACCAGCATCACTCTCTGCGATTCCGGATTCGTAATGCAGTGCTTTTAAAGCTGTAGGCCAACGCAAAATCTCAGCGAGAGCATAATCACTTGCCGCGCATTCAACAAGGCTCAGACGGGTCACGGGTGAGGTATGGTAGTATGAGTCGTCGGTCGCAAATGCCGGGACATCCTCGTCATGAAACCAGTCAAGAGCAAGTTTCTGTATGTTAGGTAACCAACAGAACGGAATTGCATCGCGTATGCCACCTTGCAAAGAGGCTGAGATAATACATTCCCCGAGACTTGGATCTTCCTGAATGCTCCGTTTAAGTCGATCACGGGGCTGCGTCTGGCGACTCCAAGGGTCATTGAAGACAAAGACATGGCGATAGAGGATAGGCGTCAGAATTTGGTAAAAGTAACGTGAGGTGAGTAAAAGGCAGCGTAAGGATTCAGTACTATGTGGAAACCGGTAGTTGGCGTATTTGTAGGCTTCTGCAAACTCATAGAATCGCAACGTTGCTGGCGGATTGATTGATTGTAGGTGTTGGGCGATAATGAGAATAATCTCGAGTGGGAGTTCCTGGAGGCCGGTCATCCTGGCAGCGGAACACGCTAGCAAGATATTGATGTGAGCAGAGATATCAGGAATATGGTTGAGTATGAGAAAACTCACAATATGTATGCAGCCTGGGTATGCGATTGCTGCGACTGCGTACTCGACGCCTAAGTTCGAGGCTGCTGTCAAGGGTTTCGCGCTTGATGATGACGAGGAAGCTGTCGCTGTTGCGCAGAAGTGACAAGTGGAGGATGAAAACGGCAGAGTCTGTAGGGAAGAGGAATAACGGAAGGAGATGAAGTGACAAGTAGAAGATAAAGAAGGCAGAGTCTGTAGGGAAGGAGATGAAGGATAAAGGATAGGGGATCAAGGATGAAGTCTGTTTACATTTCAACCTGATCAGCGGTACGTAGCTAAAGGGTATGAAGTACGTTTTAAAAGGGACTCCTCAACATCATCGATTCATCGACCTCGCTTATAGCATAACGACAGTACTAAGTACAACCGCTTCCAACCCTAGGCGAGGCCCCAAGAGACCTTCGGGACGTCCTGCGCATTATCAACGACTCAGAGAGAGACGAGAAGCTCATAGCCAAGCTCGATGGATCCCGGGTCAACGTCAATATATAGCACCGAAGATTGTGCCATCCCGGGATACGGACAGTATGGGTAATCTTTACCTCATCTACGTGGACGACATGCTAATCCTAGCTTCTTCCCCTGACCTAGTCGACCGCACGAAACTATCGCTGTCGCTATCGCCGGCTAAATAGTCATAGTCGATTACCGACGTAGGCACTGTGTCCTACTATCATTTTTATATGCACTTCTACCAGAAATCACCCAAAATCATAGTTAGTAACTGAGTAGCCGAGGAATCGACCTGTATTATTAGTCTTGCCAAAGTTCAAAAAGCTGTATCTGTTTTCCGCACTCCTAATTACCTTACTGGATTTATCTTTTCACGAAGCTGAGGCCTCTCGAACTCTTCACTTCTCTAGCCCCTCCGATGCTGTCGCCGAAGCTTCAACCATCGTCACACCCCCGCCTACTTCACCTCCTATGTGAGTTTTAGCCTACTATTTCCCCTCGTCACACTTTCTTGCTCACATCAATATCTGGCCAGGTGTTCCGCCGGCAAG
The DNA here is from genome assembly GCA_019775275.1 of Penicillium sp. VS AB III KN. NCBI lineage: Eukaryota > Fungi > Ascomycota > Eurotiomycetes > Eurotiales > Aspergillaceae > Penicillium > Penicillium sp. VS AB III KN. The sequence continues at coordinate 596,368 of JACWGB010000020.1, read as the reverse complement.
ATGACAGGCCTCCTACAACTCCCGGATGAACTTATTCTTGATATCATCGACCATCTGCAAACCACCAATCAGCAGATTCCGTTGCGGTTCTATAACCTTGCAGATGCGTATACCAACGCTCTTGCCTACCCCCTCACATACTATCCATCTCTGAGTGTTCAATCCTTACACTCTCTTCTCCTTACGTGTCGTCGACTGCATAACATTATGACACCGATTTTCTATCGAGATGGCTTTATCCCGTATCGCCCTGGCGAGACCGACGACCCTGGCGAGACAGACGACTCCGACGAGACAGACGACTCCGACGAGACAGACGACTCCGACGAGACAGACGACTCCGACAACACACGCCTACAACTGCTCAAGCGTAGTATTGAGCAGAATCAAACTCTCAGGGATGATATTATTTCAGCCTCTTTGCGTCCTGAATCGACGACCGATGCCATCCAGTTCTTTGGGTTCCCGAATATACAGAGGATAACCCTTTACAAGTTACAGGGCATACGTCGATTTGCCAACAACTCGCAACATTTCCATACCTCGTCGGTCAGATACCTAAGTCTGATTAACTGCATGGCACAGGACGACGGTCTCGCTGAAGTTTTACGATGGCCGATAGCTTTGAAAGGGCTTCACTTGGATGCTGGGCTCGATTCTAATGACCTGGGAATATGGTATTCTACTGATTTTGTGCGTGCTCTACAGCCGCAGAAGACGACACTGGAGGAATTAATCATGACTTGCCATCATGAAGTACCGGACGTGGAGGGTCTTCTCGACCTAACTTCGTTCGGCGTACTCGAAACTCTCCGCATCGACGTCGCCTTTCTTCCCGGTCTACCCTGGGAGAACTTGCCGCCAAGCCTGAAAGTGCTGGAAATCGTTGACAAGATCGGCTATTTTTTCATCGATGACCAATGGTCATTCGATTCTATCCACGACCTAATAAGACACAAGACTACACATTACCCAAATTTGTACTCGGTGACCATCTACGTGGATGACGACACGCTGTGCTTTTATGCTGAAACTCCACTTTATGGGCGGTGTATCCGGGAGTACTTACTCCCATCTTCACTGAAATCCGAGGCCCAAGCCGCTTCGATAATGCTAGCCGTGTATATGCAGGAGTTTCCAACACGAGCACCGGGAGAGGACTATTTTTTTTTACCGACACCGGATTTTGTTGCAATGGTCAAAGCTAGTCAACCCGACTGGAATTGACGCAGGTGGAGATACGAGGGAGTCATATGACCGGATTCATCAGAAGTCTTCACCATCATCAATGACATCAGATTCTGGCTTCCATACCAATGAAACTGACTACTGATTTATTACTCTGACTTACGTGTATGATCTCGTAGAAAGACAAGAAAAGCTATTGAATGTACATTGGTTGGATAGGATCGTCACCTCGGCCGGTAGGGTTATCAAGGTCACTTGACATCTACCATTATCAATTATTCTCGTTGGTCTAGTAATCGAGATAGTAATAAAAAGATTCAGACTACTATGTACGTATACAGAAAGACTGTCAATAAAGAAGACTAAATGATGTCAATTGTTTCATGTATGTGATTGTATCTGATATTCCCCCCTCCAAAACATGAAAAGAAAACGTGTCAAAACGACGTATGAAATGCTGAATTGATAAGACCCCCTACTAGTCAACTAAAAACGTGTCAAAACGACGTATGAAATACTGAATTGATAAGACCCCCTACTAGTCACCCTACTAGTCACCCTACTAGTGACTAGCAGGCGCGTTGTCAGCTGCAGAGGCAGAGAACGTCAAACTCTCAGCATGCTCGCCACGGGTTTGCAACAACTGGAGGCGGTTCAAAACGGAATCTGCTTGTGTACGGATGGTCTCTATCTCACGGCGAAGGTCGCCGATTTCAGCGGTATCCACGACGATCCGTCGAGTAGGTGTAGAAGCGGCGGCGGTACGCCGAGCCTGAGGAGATTGCTCCTGGAGAGAATCGCCAACACGACGGATTTCACGACGACGAGAGGCCGGCTCTGCGGCCTCACGCTGATTTGCGATGCGTAGAGAGCGACGAAGTTGAGTTGTAGAAGTGGAGGCGGCAGTAGTAGCAAATTCGCGTGGACGTGGGGGCTCAACAACAACGGCGAAAGTCGAAGAGTCGCGAGGACGGGAGGGCGAAATAGCAAGCGAATTCTCGGGGCCGGTAGCGGCTGTCTGAGGGTCTTGCTGGGCGTTGATGTCGGATCTATTCGACTGCTACACTCTTGCCTGCTGCACTCTTGCCTGCATAGTAGCAACACCAACGCCGGCTTCACTTGCCACGCGGGCCTTGGCTTGTCAAAGAATGCGGTTAGGCGACGTGAACCGGGCCCAGGAGGGTCCAGCCTGGACGGTGGTGATGGTGCCATGGTATGAATTCTACGCGAAAGGAAGTCAGTCCACGTCCACACTTGGGTAGATGAGAAGAAGGCGAATGTTGGGGATTTTGAAGTGACGAACCGTATGGAAGGAAGATGACCAGGATGTCGAAGAGAGAGATCGACCGACCGACCTATGTAGGCAAGCGAAAGAGCTATCTGCTTCGTGTCAACGCCGCATGAACCGATGCCCCGATATGGCTTTTCTTCATTAAGTTTTGGGAGAGATAGAATTTCGTGACTGCACACTGTGCATGGGAGATATAGGCCAACCGCTAGATGCCTGGAGCATGCGGATGAGATCCCAGTGCAGTGACAATGATTGTCCTAATATGTATTGGGCGGTGATGTCGTCAGATTGTGTAGTATCATCAACCTCAAAATTGAGGACTTCAAAAACTAGGCTTACGAGGGCAGGAGACAAGGAAGAAAGAAGATAGTCATTATCTTGATAGCTATCCACCTTAAAAAATCAAAGCACCAACGACTTCCCTAACTACTTCATCTCTCTCGGGCCCAATGCCGGTCTCGGCCCTCCGAGGGCCCTCGCAAAGTATGTCCATGCCACCCTAAAAACAACAAAAAGAAAGTATGCCAATGCCGTATCCGATGCTGTCTGTGCATCCTGTTAGTAACTTTCGACAAAGACTGATAGACAGACATACCTTCTTCTTGTCCAGAATGCCAAGCCTAATTGGAGAGGCGTCGGACTGGACGTCGGCCTGGTTGCAGGCCAGGAGCATTGTTGGTAGGTGGAACTGCAGAAGTCTCGTTGCCAGCAGTGGCCTGCCCATCGTTGCCAGCAGTGGCCTGCCCATCGTTGCCAGCAGTGGCCTGCCCATCGGTGCCAGCAGTGGCCTGCCCATCGGTGCCAGCAGTGGCATGTGTATTGTTGTGGTGGGTAGCGCGGTTGATAGGTGTACCTGTAGCGTCGAGTTGACCAATATCAACATCATTCCATATCTCAATAAGGAACGAACGATGACGGTCGTTGGGGATATCGGTGACTTGTTTCGAAATAGCCCTTCGCCCATTGGAGAATTCTCGCTCTGTGGATCTGAGCTCCCTGTATTCATTGATAAAGGCCCGTGCAGCTTCTGAGTTCAGATTTTCACGCAACTCGAGGATCGTCGCCCTTTGATCAGCGAGTGAGTAGATGCCATTCAGAACATTGTCAATATCTGGATTCTCCTCAAGCATCATCTTCGCAAGTCCATCCCTAGCCTTGCGTTTAGCGGGGATAACCTTAGCAGGCAAATCAGAGTCATCCGACTCCAAGTCGGAGTCGGCGTCGGCGTCGACGTCAACCTGATAACTATTGTCGCTGTTGAAGATAGTTGAGGTATCGTTGTACTGGCCATAGGCGAAGTTGTGGTCTACCTCGTTGCTCGCCGGTTTCTTGGCAACCAGCCATGGCTTAGTTGCCGCCATATCGCCAAGTAACGCGTAATAGCTACCGTATACTAGGCATTGCTGGGTGCCGTCGATGTCTGCTACCACAGGTAGACCGCGGGGTACACGTTTTTCAAGGAAATTGCCGGACTTATTGAAGTCTTGCGGGTAGTATAAACCTCGCAGTTTTTGGCCCATGAATCTGGCCACATAGAAAGCCACTCGATCCGACAGGCGAACAACGCCTGCCGGCGGCCGAACAAATCTGCCCTGGTCGTCAAAGTGGATGTTATCGTAGTATGGTAGGGCCGCCGTTGGATCGCCAACAGTCTTGCCCCCCTTCTCGATTGTGATGGCGGGGTGCGACTCTGTATTGTAGTTGGGGGTGGCATTGTTCGCGCTTCGGGCGTCATTGCATTTTATCTCAAGTTGTCGGGTTTGATAGTCCGAGACCTCGATGTCGACGCCCGATTGTCGTACCTTTGCTGAACGCCACGGCATCTATGTAAAGGAAGTCAGTCCATAGTCGGGGAGATGTAAAGGAGGGAGGTGAAGGTTGCCAACCTTGAAGAGTGAATGTCAAGTATGTGTAGATTCAGAGTTGCAGATTCGACGATTCAGATTCTAAGATGACAGAAGTGAGAGGTTGCCAACCTTGAAAGTTCAGAATAAATGTCAAGTATGTGTAGATTCAGAGTTGCAGATTCGACGATTCAGATTCTAAGATGACAGAAGTGAGAGGTTGCCAACCTTGAAAGTTCAGAATGAATGTCAAGTATGTGTAGATTTAGAGTTTGCAGATTCCAGGATGAAAGGGGTGAGGGATATGGAGGTAAGAGATGGGGAGGTTGAACATGTATTCATAACACCTCTCTTCCCACACCTCTGTTCCTTACTTCTGCAACTCTCGTTGCATATTTTTGCGTACCTCGCTTCTGTATTAGCTACTCGTTATCGTCACTTCCTGTTTATCTTATCCGTTGATTCTTTATACTCCCCTCGAATCATAGAGACTTTTCGGATCGTCAGCGCTTTAGAAGTCGATAGAATAGTCCATGCTACGCGACAAGATCTATTACAGCGGGTGCATAACGGGCAGAACTATGTAGACAGAGTTGATAAGCGAACTGGCCTACAAGTCCGCGCGGAGATGCTGCTAAGCGCTCAGTGGATGACTTTCGACGTGGTTTTGCGGCTACAAAACGGTGAGGTCGCCTACGAACGGTCTGAGACAGCTTATTTCCCAGGAGGACAACGACCTCTCTCCCCCTTCTATCACGTCCACGTCCAATTCCGCCTCCTCCATACCAACGAGTCGACCCGATGCTAGCCAATCCGCAACTAAACCTCTTGCCATCGGCATTTCCAGACGAGAGATACCTATCCTCACTGCCAATACCCTCCCTCCCTTAAGCACGAGCTACCGTTCTCTCGGACTAGTCAATCCAGTTTACCACCGCCGACAATCAGTCCTCGCGCCCTCGCGAGAGACAGTCTCTAGCTACTGAAATTGGCGACATCGCCCGCAATCTCGACAGTATTCGTGCCCGGGTGGCCTCTGTTTTGAGCCGTGTCCGCGGTGAGGAGGCTAAGGAGTAGGAAGTGTCTGCCGAAATCTCCAAGAGCTGTTGGACCATGCATGTTCCCAACCCCTGGACGACGAGGACCAAGTACCACACTCGAGGATTTACTGATTTTACTCGTCTATTCTATTATCTATTTTGGGTTTCGAGCCATCCGACAAGCGGACGCTCAACTCTCGTTTTGATCTATTATCTATTGATTGTCGGCAGACATCGATGTCATGTACTTAAGCATGCTCAAGGATAAAGAGAAATCAAGAAATCGTACGCTGAAATTAAATTTTGAGTAGGAAATATAGACGGGCCTCGCCCTCGCCCTCGATAGCCGTTTAACGAAAGTCCAAGAGGTCCTAGAGGACATTGAATAGTACCTAGAGCACGGTGAACCCTGGCACCCGATGGAGTTTACGTAAAGCTATGTTGACACAACGACCGGGCTCACTGTCGTCACGATAGTATCAGTGATATATCAGCTATCAGGCGATTGCAATATTGAGCTGAAGTCGGGAGGCGAAACAATCCATGAGGAGACTGTTCGGGGTCATCGCTATGAGGTCATTCGTCATTCGTAAGAGTAAAACTAAAAGCTAGCTAGGAAGGGAGAACTGATAAGCACTGGTCCGTCGTCCGTCCATCGCTGACATCTCGTCTCTCAAAGTTAAAAGTCGGTCCCGCATTCTAATAGGGAGTAATCGTAGGAATCGACAGAAGCATCCTCGTCTGATTCACCATCCTCGTCTGATTCTCCGTGGTAGTCTGATTCTTCGTCGTCGTCCGACTCGGCCTCGGACTCAGGGTTAGAGTATGAGGTGACCGATGACTGGGCATCACCTGCTTCGGACTCATATTCAGTCTCTCTGTCAGACTGTGTAGTAGGTGTGGTAGCATCGGACATTTTGAAGTGACCGGCTTGTTCAGCTACGTATCAAAGGTTGTTAGCATTCGTCAATAGGTAGTCAAATACGCGTAGCAGAATAAACACTTACACTGCCTCAGGAGTATGAAACTGTATGAAATTCAAGAACAACAACCAGAAATAGGGTGGCAGAGTAAGAAGGTGAGTCCCGGAGGGCAGTCGATTTTGACTGCCCTCCCGACTATGACGGGACTCACAATCCATCCTCCACAATCCATCCTCTATCCACTTTGTTTCGTCTCTTTGAGCTTTGCTTCTGGTAAGTTCTGTCAAAAGCACCTGTATCTATTTCTTACTTGCTCCTGAGCTTCCCTTTACTTCCCAGCCGTTGATGATCCTAAGCTTCCCTTCACTTCCCAGCCGTTGATGACCTTTTCCTCATTTCTCAGCCGCTGATGAGCGTTTACTAATAGGCCTGCCACTTCATCTAGTCATTACCAATGACAACGGATGAACTGAACTCCTCAGATCTGGACTTCGGTCCACCCACTACCAAACGACGACGACTAGGCGAAGCCTCCATCAAGTCTATCATCGAGAACGCCGAGACTGACCGCATCGAATCGAAGCGGGTTGTCAAAAACCTCGAATTTGGACATGGTGCTCCCGCCACTCGTGATACCCAAGATCTGTGGGTGTCACGCATGGAAGTCTTTCGAAAGGCTACCCTTAAGCACGATGTCACCACCCCCTTCACAGGGGATGATCTTTTGCGATTATTCCACTCTATCATCGGTACGTTGATGAATGACGACGATCGGAATCTTGCTGACGAAGTATTTATAGACAAAATGAAGACACCAACGGACCAGGTTTCCGCCAAGAGCATCGTCAAAGCTTATCGAATTCTATGCGCCTATGGCGAATTCGAATGGCAAGACTTCAGGATTACCAAGCAAGATACAGCTAGGTTTCAAAGCTTTGTTGATGACAAGTATCGAGACGGGTCCCTCTTTCGAGGGACCCTCAAGCCCAAAACATGGCTGGGGTTTGCCACTATGTCACGGATGGTTCGTGCGTTTCTGGATCATAATCGCGACAACGGAACGCAAAACTGGGATGTCGTGGTTGCCAAATGTTTGTCGATAACCCTCCTGGGTGCATTGGGAGTCCGAGCCGGGGACATCGCCCGTGCTAGGGGCTACAGCGATGGATATTGCCTCCACTGGAGGCATATTTTGTTGTCCATCGACAGCTCGAGACCGGCTACCAACAATCCTCTCGACAGAATCGTCGCACACATTACGATTTCCTTTGCGAAAGGCACCAAAGACCTCCTCAACACCGACACCACACATATCATCCGTCCGTTAGAGGACGCGGATGAGGCACACATGTGCCCCATCGGGTGGTTGCTGGTACAAGCATTGCGCCATGGTCTTGTCGAAGGACGGACGGTAGATGATATCATCAATCAGGCTCTCGACAATCCTGGCAAAGCAATCAAATGGCTCCAACCAGAATACCCTGTGCTCAGTGCCTACACCACGGATCCGCATTACGGCTGCGATCTGTCTCGCCCTGCCAAGCCAGGACAGCTCCTCAATACCATTGGTGAGATGGGCATCATCTCTGGGATTTTGTCGCGGGTGTATTCACATGCGACCCGATACGGGCTAGCCCGAGACACGGCATTCCTGCCCAAGGACTCTGACACGCCGGCTGGTTTCACGACGGATAAACAGCGACAGATCCTAGGACACAGCATCAATTCTGCCAATCGGGGGACCACGCAAATGTATGTCGGTGACCATACCCAAGATGTATGGAATGCACGCGCGAAAAACAAAGGGCAACAGCACGGCAAGGAGCCAAAATTTAGTACCGAATCGCCAGTTGACATCATCAAAGCACTTATCACTGCTGAAGAGGTCCAGAGATACGAAGAGGAGCACCCAGCTGCCGCTCGGCAGCTGTCGCGTAAATCCCTATGGATGAGGATTCGCCAGCAACGTCTGGCGAAGTGGAAAGAACAAACAGAACCCGACACCGCATCGTCTCGTAACAACGATGACACCCTCGAGCACCGACAAGATGTGAACGACTTAGCCATGTTCATCACAGGCCAAGACAACCAGTCATCTGATGACCGGGCCCAGGACATGTCATTCCTGGAGTCGTATGAAGGGGAACAAAGCGACAACACGATGACGTTGCCGGAATTCATTTCGTTCTACTCCCGAATCAACGTTATCTCCGTGTTCTCCTTTTACCGATCTTGGTCCAAGCTCCAGAAAGACCCGTTGTCAACGGACGTCGATCTTACTTTCTGGTCTGGAAACTCACGAGATACACCCACCCCGTTCATGTACCGTTGCACAGTCACGGCAGGGTGTGACTACCAAACTCCAGCACTTTCCAAACTCAACAGGCATAAGTCCACATGCACCGATGAGTTACTTCAAAAGAGACAAAGGCGGTCCGAGGCATCGGCCGCACAGCCCTATCCATGCCCTCACCAGGGCTGTGAGGCGATATTCCCAAACAACAAGAGTCTCAAATCCCATATCCACAGAAGTCATGAATGGCTACCGAAGGCGTGTCAGCGAGATGGATGTGATCCCGCCCTTATGTACACTACATATGCTGCCTGGCAAAACCACCGGAATTCTCACCGGCGGACGGAATGGGTGCCCCGTCCATGCCCAGTCGAAGACTGTGGCTCTGTGAAAGTCAAGAAGGGGACCCTCTGGAATTCGCGGGGGCCGCTGCTACGTCATTTAAAGCAGTTTCACTACATGGATGACGCGAGCGCTAATGCTCTGATTGCTTGATGTCGTCCCTCTTTCTCTCGGTGTTGCCATGGATAGCAACATCTTCGCCTCAGTCGTCAATGTCAACCGTGGCCAGACCGGCGACCTACCTTCTGCTTGATGTCGTCCGCCTTACTCTCGGTGTTGCCATGGATAGCAATATCTTCGCCTCGGTCGTCAACGTCAACCATGACCAGACCAGACCACCGACCTGCTTGATATCCAAGAAGCGCACCTTCACCTATTATTATAACTATCATCCTGCGAAGTTATGACTATCAACATTATCCGACTTTGTGTTTTTAAGAAATCATGTATTATATAGCCTTATGCAATATTCGATCTCGAATTCTAACACTGATTTCTCCAATATCCTTCCTAATATGCCGACTGGTACATTGAAAACCACCATCGACGACCTTGTCGTTGGCTGAACTTAAGGGTCGCAGACCTGCTAGCTGTAGCCAGGGATGTTACTTCTTCTGACGAGCCTCCAAGAACGTCGGCATCGTCAACCATGCATGTGCATGTGTAGACGAGGCTAAAGTTGACAATACGCATAGCTCATGGCGTAGAACCAAAGGCGTTAAAACAACTGTATTACTGGAGGGTCTAGAAGCATCCCGTAGCTAACTACATGTAGTAGTTAAATACTCGCTGTGTTATTGTATATTTCGGATGGAAATCACCATACATAAAAGCTTGCCTTGTTTGCACTGTATTTTCGCTAGTCACGATGATCCGTCATTCCAACCCAACCCCTGCCGCTAATACTGCTAAGGTTGGCGACGATAATACCATCAAGACACTCTGCGAAATCGAATTCCACGATGAGCTAAAGCCGATCGTCACCGACATCTAGGCGGCCGCGACCAACGCCCTGCTAGCCAAAGCCAAAGTGAAGACAATCCCTGAGACCACAATTGCCCAAGCCCAAGACTATTTTCCGGCCTCGATTATTCTTCTCTTCTCAACATCTCTCGTTCTTATTCTCAATCTTTCTATCCTCTTCCAACTCTCAATCCTCTCCTTTTACAACTCAACCCTACACTGAGCGTCGATCCTTCTCGTTTACATTTCTGATCTGATCTCGGATTTACACTGCTTCTGAGGGTTTCACCCCCACCCTGATTTCACTTTCACACTCTGAACTACGAGTTTGAAGCCGTAATTACACCCTCTTCTGCTCCTTCTGCTTATTTGACCTAACACAATTTTCTCTTACTTCAGACACCGCATTTCAAATCTACTACAACGATGACTGACTCTCCCACTACGGTTCCTAAGGCTGCCAATACAAGTGCGGCGACCGTTGCCCAAGCCCGAACTGATGGCGCCGGCCCCGATGTCACCGCCACTGGGTGCGACTCTGAATCCAACGGCCAAGCTGAATCCGAAGAGGACTCTGACGAAGATTCTGAATCCGACCACGGCTGGAACCTTCGGATGGACGTCCCTGGCAACCGACTGACGCGGGAGGAAGTCAACGAAATATATCGCATGATTGATGATGCCCTGCTTGGCACTTCCGTTGGCACTTCCGAGTTCGAAGATTTGGATGGCGGCTCATCTGAAGCACAAACTCACGATGAAACCGATTCCAACCACTCCGATGACAACCACGAGTCTGACCTCTAATTCGACTGCTCATGTTTCCAAGCCCCCAAGTCTGTATCTTTCGTCGATCATTTCCACGTTTTTCATCGTTTACTTCCTTCCATGCGTCGCACTTTCTTTGAATTACGGCTACTCGATTACCGGGTTCGGCTATTCACAATTTTCGAGGTGGATCCACGGCATGCGTAGTGGATCTTACTTTGATACTTTGGTTGATCGTATACGCCTTGATTTTGCTATTTTTTTTCTAAGCGAACTTTCTATATAGAGACTACGCTTCTCGAGAGGTGGTAGATTGTTAAGGATGATTAGTTATCCTCCTAGCTAGTTTCTATTCCTTAGATAGTTCTAATCTAATCGATATCTTCTATCTCCCTATTAGACTCTATTAAAATTGATTATCTTTATTTTCCCTATCGGATTATAATAACTAGCTTGAAAGTCTATAGCGCTCTTTCTCTACCGTCGATAGAGTCTAACAAATGCCTTAGCTAGCTAAGTCATCTTAGATAGATTATATAGGATTATTAGTACCGACGATGTTATCTAGTATATACGTAAGCTATTCCGAAACATAAGTTATATATTAGCTAAATCAACTATCGAAGAGCTTCTCCGTCTCTAACGTTCTAATTATACAAATACAAGCTAATTTATAACTACTTTTTCTATAGCTTTCAATAAGTATCGACGCTGTATCGACTTCTACCTATATATCGCCGCTACTATTATATTAGGCTAGATCTATCAAGATTTACCTATCTAGGTTAACGGCTAATATACCGAATATAACAAAAGCTTCTCTAATATAATTCTACTACTCCCTATACTATATACTCGCTTATTACGCGTATATTCGTATTTTTCCGCTATATAACCTACCCCGCCTTACTATCCTCCTTTTTCTCTCTATTATCAACCTTCTTTTCCTTTTAACTATCTCTTACTTTAACCTATATTATCTTTTACCTTAGTCCTACCCGCCGGCTTTAGCCTAGCATATAGATAGTCCGAAAATAAGAGTTACTAAAACTACTCCTACGATTTTCCCTTATACAAAATTCTATTACCTCTATTTTCTTAACCTTAGTTACCTTTTCTTTCTCTCTCCGCTTTACCCTAAACGTCGATATACCTACCGACAAAGGAAAAAAGAGAGCTTCGGACTCCGCCGCCGAATCCTCTACCCCTAAGAAAGCCAAGCTCAAAACAGGTAATAGAATACGAGAAGCAGTAATAATAAATCATCAATGCACCCGATGTTCTGACACAGAGAAACAAACAGAATGTGCGGAATGACGCCGCACCCCTTGCATGATTCTGGCCAGCAATTCTGGCCAATTGCATAATGAAGACATACCGGGGACAAATCATTGTATAGCCAAAAATAGGCTAGATCAGTATTGATATATCATCAATACACCTGAGGTTTTGACAACATGCAAACAGTGTAAACCGGGAAGTCAGGTGATCCTGCACTTCCGACAGTAAGTTACTGGTTCATGTTTGACATGTTTACATTGCGAGCAAGGAGCGGTGGCCTTGAAACAATTCCGTTGCCACCCATCCACTCAACCATGCTCTCCAACATCGAGATATCGATTCGACAGCCCTGGCCATCCTTGCCACGCTGCATTAAAGCTGACAGAATATTGGTATAGGCGTACATCCCGGCAGAAATGTCGGCAATGGAAATGCCAACTTTGACAGGTTCTTTGCCAGTACCGGTAACTGAAAGCATCCCGGCCTCGCTTTGAATGAGAAGGTCATACGCCTTCTTATCGCGATATGGACCTTCTTGTCCGTATCCAGAAATGTCACACACGATCAAGGAGGGATGACGTTCCTTTAAGGCATCGTACGACAGACCTAGTCGCGCAGCGGCGCCCGGGGCCAAGTTCTGAACGAGCACGTCGGCGCGTTCAAGGAGTTTCATCAAAACTGCATGATCCTCTTTTTCTTTAAGATCCAATGCCAAACTCTCCTTGGATCGATTTGTCCATACGAAATGCGACGCTAGTCCGTTCACGCGTGTGTCATATTGACGCGCGAAGTCACCGACTCCTGGCCGTTCGACTTTGATGACACGAGCTCCAAGATCGGCGAGTTGCCGGGTGCAGAATGGAGCAGCAATAGCCTGTTAACTGACAACAGTCACGCCGGCGAGAGGCGGAGTGCGATGGCCTGAATTTCCAGTAGAGTAAAATCGTGAAGCTAGAGTTGACGCGCCTTTGAAGACGCTATGTGTTCCCGAGGGCCGCAGCGCGCGGGCGGATGAGAGCGCCAATGTCATTGTGAATGAAGTGGAGGGTCCAAAGGAACAACGTATTTCGACACAAGCGGCAGCACGCCTCTTCAAATGCTGCATTTCAATCGTGCGGAATAACCTAGCGATCTCGGCGAACACAGCGGGAAATTCGGCAAATCGGTTATATGTCGGTTGTATGAACGGACGTGGGGAACTCGATAAATATCAAGGACATTCGGACATCTTCACCAAGCCACACCTGCAATTATGTCTTGTCCTCAATTGAAGTGTTTACTCCGGTCGCAATGGACCTCATCGCTCCGGACAGCACGCGCAGCCAGTCGCGTACCTTCGGCTCGCGCTGCATTCTCGTCCTCGGCGCGCCGTGAGCTCATGGAGATGGCCGGTTTCTCTGAGGAGCAGCTTACTGTTCGAGAAGCTATTTCTCACATCTGCTCCAAGTTCCCAAACACTTATTGGCAAGAGCGCGACCAGCAGGAGAAAGACCCTAAGGAGTTCCACGCGGCTTTGGCTAAAGATGGCTGGCTTGGTATCGCTTTGCCCGAGTCTCTTGGTGGAGCAGGATTAGGTATTGTAAAATTCAATGCGACTGAGAGGTAGAGCAGAGCTAACCAACTGCAGGCATTTCCGAGGCAACAATGATGATGCAGACCATCACGCAATCCGGCGCAGGGATGGCTGGTGCACAGGCTATTCATGCCAATGTCTACGCGACTCAACCGTTGGCCAAGTTCGGCACAAAGGAGCAGCTGGAGACGACAATTCCTAACATTATCAATGGAACATGGCGAACGTGTTTTGGTGTGACTGAGCCCAACACGGGACTCGAAACCCTCAAACTCAAGACCCTTGCAACCAAGACGGCCGATGGATATTCCGTATCAGGCCAAAAAATCTGGATCACCTGCGCACAGGTTGCTTCCAAGATGATTCTACTGGCTCGGACCACTCCGCTCGACGAAGTGAAGAAGTCATCAGAAGGTCTTTCCATCTTCTGTATCGACCTCAACCGCGACCAGCCAGGCTTGGACATGCGCAAGATCAAGAAAATGGGTGGGCGTGCAGTTGATGCCAACGAAGTGTTCTTCGACAACTACCAGATCCCGGCCGGCGCATTGATCGGGGAAGAGAATCAGGGCTTCAAGATCATTCTGCATGGCATGAATGCCGAGCGCTGTTTACTGGCGGGTGAGGCCCTGGGTCTTGGGTATGCTGCACTGGAAAAGGCATCCCAATACGCCAAAGATCGCGTGGTATTTGGCCGGCCCATTGGACAGAACCAAGGTGTAGCGCATCCGCTGGCCGACGCGTACATGAAGCTGGAAGCGGCGAAACTGGCCACGTATCACGCTGCCCGCCTCTACGATACAAATGACGGATCAGTCCCCTTCCATGCCATTGGCGTAGCATGCAACAGTGCCAAATACCTGGCTGCCGAGGCTGCCTTTACAGCCTGTGAGCGTGCTGTCTTGGCTCATGGCGGAATGGGCTACGCGATGGAATATGACGTGGAGCGGTATCTGCGCGAATGTCTTGTGCCTCGAATAGCCCCAGTTAGCCGTGAGATGATTCTCAACTATGTCAGCGAGAAGGTACTTGACCTTCCCAGAAGCTACTAGCTAGGAGGTAATGCGGACTAGTCGAACTGTACAATTAGCACAAGTATTCAAACACTGAGAGTAGTAGACATTATCTATACACTATAAGATCTAAAGCTTTTTGATTATTTGGTTTCATGCACGATGAGGGAGAACCCAAGCCATGAGAATCATATAAACGAGTAGTCGAGATGTCTAGAGCCAAGCCCTTCTTTGCGCCACAAAGTAATCGTTGGTCAGTTGCCTTTTGACCAGTCAATAAGGGGGAGCTGGGACCGTAGCCAATCATGGGATGCGAAATGTGGCAAACACGTTTGCCGTTACAGGGAAATTGATACAAGCAAAGAGAGGATAGCCCTACAGTGTTCTTCTCCTTCACATGATCTTCGGCTATTGTGGTTGTGTGTCTACCGCGTGGTACCTAGATAGCCGTAGTGTACATACTTACGGATATAACCTCCAATGTTTCATTTGGTCTTACTGTAAATAAAGTAAATGACTTTGTTTTACGTATTGCCTTGTTGCCTTCGTCTCCTTTGTTTCCTTTGTATCCTCTGTTTCTTCGTGTTCTGTGTTCCCGTCTAGTTTGTTTCCTTTGTTATTGACGGGTGTTGTCGTCTTAAACAACAGTGGTCAATGCGTTTTTAGGTACAGTCAGGAAGTCTATAAAAGCACAGTGTTGCTCTACTTAGTGGAGCATCAACATTCATACTTCAACAATTCAACAAGTCTTCAAGACAAGTTTCAATCGACTCAAATATCCATCAACAATATCTGCGAGCCATATTCAAGCATATCATGAGTCAAGGACATCCCACAGTAGAGTCCGACGGGGAGGAGCAACCGGGAAGTGAGAGTGAGTCCGACAACATGGAGCCTGAATCTTCTCTGAAAGAAAGTCAATATGGGTCACTAGAGGTATGTCCCAGATACGATGAGATTCAGGAGGCAGGAGCACAGCGGCGACGATGGATAGCAGATCCCGGTTTGCCAGGTTGCTACATTCCTCATTCCACGCTAACCTTTCATGATTTTGCGGCTAGGTATGTCTCAGATAATGCACTCGCTTTTGTTGAGAAAACAGGCCTGAAGATGGAATGATTGGGGAGAAGCAGGATCAGAAAATCTGAGTATGACTATACGTAGCTTGACTTGAGTAAATTCGGATGATTCCTTCTAGTAACAAGATGGGGATATTTATCCCCGACTCTCTAGAGTCATTTTCTGAGTAACGCAGCACTTAAACAAGCTTGACCGCTACTCGGTCTTAGGTCCTCCCGACGGTACCTTATAGGAATGTGCTCAACCGCTTTGAGTTAGATACGCGTAGCCGCCTTGATCTAGACTAGTTATGAATAGGACTAGAGACACGGAAGGGTCGGAGTACGTGATATGCCGACCCGAAGGATGCCTTAACCCTAAGGCATTAGTATGGCTTAACATACTATATATCAATATACCCCCTCGGGATTTCGCGCGGGCCGAACCCGAAAAACGTGTAACTAAATAAGCGTATAATGTGAAAAACGGAAGGAAATAATAGGAGGAAATGTAGCGTCCTGATTGGTCAAACCGGAATAGTATCTGACTAGGAGTATCGATGCTATATACCCCCTAATTAGGGATAGTTATAGCAGTTTCGCTATACCCCCCGATAGAGGTTTATCTCTATTGGAGATAGGCTTGGTTAGCCGTATAAGGCTAACGAATTTCTGGAAGGTAGGTCCCGGTAGGGCTTTAGTAAGCCCGTCGGCGACGAGGTCTCTCCTAGGCATATATTGTAGGATAATCTTCTCTATCTTAACCTACTCTTTGATCCAATGGTAGTATATATTAATATGCTTAGACCGACTATACGTTGTACGCTTTTCCGCTATCGCTATAGCTAATATGCTATTAGTTGCGATGAGAGTAGGGGCATTAGTAGGGGTTTTGGCTACCCCCGAACCCCTAATAGTAGGTAAAGAGGATAAAGGTAAAGAAGGTCCTATAATGTTAGCTATTAGGCCTTATAGCTAAATAGCTTCGCTACCGGCTTCGGATAGTCCTATATATTCGGCTTCGGCCGAAGATTTGGCTATATAGCTCTAACGGCGAGAGTACTATGTAATTAGGCCGCCGGCGAGAAAGAAGACGTAGCCGGTACGGCTCTTACGAGTGTTAGGGTAGGATACGAAGGACGTATCGACGTAACCTCGTATAATGCTATCGCTAATGCTAGTATTACTAGTAATACTAAGGATATTGCTAGAATTGTTGGAGGCTTCGGTTTTAGGCGCCCGAAAGGTGATCTATAGGTCCTTAGAATAATGTAGATAGTCGTTGATTCTTTGTACTACCGTACGATGCTTATCGTCGGGGTTTAGCAAGAATCGGGAGACGACGGATAAATAGTATACGATGTTAGGCTAGGTTACGTTTATTGTATGTATATAGGACCTAATACCTCTTTGGTAGGCCTTAACCTCTTATTTTAAAGCCTAATAGTTAGGCGAGGGTAGTTTCGGCTCGACGAGTATTGGTAATATAGGCTTTCTACGGTCGATATCGGCGAGATTGGTCGATATCGTTGTAGTAATACGGTCGATATAGGCGCTTTAGGAGACGGTAAGTATACCCTCTTCCCTTTAGTGATTGATTTTTATGCCTAAATAGTACGAGATACTGCCTATATCGGTAATAGACTACTTCGCTGAAATATAGCGCTTCGTACGTTTAACTAGGTTAGGGGTAGATGCCGCGATTAGTATGTTATCGACGTAGACGAAGATAAAGATTACCCCCTAATAGTCGTAGTAGATATATAGATAGGGGTCCGCCGTTGAACGCTTAAATCCCTTTAAAAAGAGCAACTTACTAAGTAATTCCGCCTAGTTGTAGGCGCTCTGTTTGAGGCCGTATAAGCTTTATAGCAAGTAGTAGACGTATCTAGGGGCTTCGCCCTCGAAGCCGTAGGGGTAGTCGATAAGGATATACTTATGTAGTTTAGCGTTAAGGTAGGCTAGATTAACGTCTACGTAAGCTATAAATAGCTTTATTGTTGTGATAATAGCTAGTAGTACTCGGAGGGTTTCGTACCGGCCGGTACTAGCAAAGGTCTCGTCGTAATCGATGCCTTCTTCCTAGAGGAAGCCGCGGGCGACCTATCGTGCTTTAAAACGGGCTAGGGCGCCGTCGGTATTAAGCTTAAGTTTGTAGGCCTACTTACCCGATAGGATACGGGCGTTTTTAGGCGGAATAACGGTCTCCTATGTATTAAGAAGCTCTAGTTATCGCTTTTCGGTATATATCGCCCTCTTCTACTAGGGCTAGAGGGGCGACTTTTGGGCTTCCGCGAAGCTACGGGGCGAGTTTAACTATTTAGGGTCAATAGTACTAAATATATCGGATGATAGAAGGTCGGGGAGCCCTTCGATAGGCTAGCTACCGAGGCTAACCTTCGTGGCGAGTGCGAGGTTTTATATAGTTCGGCGGATATCCTTTGATAGCGGAATTATGATTAGCCGATCCGGGGGTACTAGGCCCGAAGAGGAAGGAGATACTAATTCTTTAAAAGTATCGGAATTGGGCGTTTTGGCCGGTTCTATATCGAATTCTTCGCCGGATAAATCGTCGGTTGTGTCGTTTTTATCGTCGATGATAATAATATCGTTATTATTTTCGTCCTATATCCCTAGGCTATCGTAGTTTAATGTATTTAGTGTATTAGGATTAGAAGTAGACTATGTCTTAGGCTAGGGATTGGGCTAAGATTCGGGATTAGGTAGGTCTAGGTTGCTAAATAGGACGAAATCGCTGCCTTCGTCTACCGCGACGTTGCGTATATCGTAGAGAGTCCCCCTTTCTGTCTCGGTGCTATACGGGCGGTAAATTCTATATCTACTCCCGTGTAAGGAGTTGTAGCCGACGAGCTTCCCTTTCTATATATGTAGGGCGAGATGTCGACCGAGAGGGTTCGCTCTCGCCTACTCCTTGGCTATAACGACGTAGACATTGCTTCCGATGATTCTTAGAAAGCTAAGGTCGGGCTTTATGCCGTATCGGAGTTGGTATAGGGACTATAGTCCCTCGATACGGCGCCCTCGGTATAGTAGAAGGTTGCGGGTAAATATAACGCTTCTTATTACTTCTACCTATAGAAATATAGGTAGGCCGCTGTCGTGAAGCACGGCCCGAGTCCTTTCGCCTAGAATACGTATTAAACGCTCGATTTTGCCGTTCTATTGGTAGATATATAGGGCGCTAAAATACTATGCGATGTTGTAGTTCTTCGCCTATTCCTAGAGCTAACCGTCGATAAATTCGCCTCTATAGTCGCTCTAGAAGCCTATAATACTATCCCTTCGTGGTAGGATATATTGTTTCGGCTAGTTGGGCATCGAAACGACGTCTACGAACGAGTGTAGGGACTAGACGGTAGTCTCGCGGTCCCTTTCGTACTCGCGAATGTATTGTTGGACGGTATATTTAGTATCGCTTTTGTGGCGGATAAACTTTACCGTGCCCTATCTATCTATATCGTCGATAAAGGCTATCTAATACCGCTCGCTATTGAGGCCCTTTACGAGCTTGCCGCCGCCCCCGACGTCGACGTAAATTAGTTCTCCGATCTTAGTAGACCGGGGGATAGTTAGTATATTTCGGCGGATATACTACGTTGCTTTTCCGACGGCGTATAATTCGTAAGGTCTCTTTAGTGTTGAAAGACCCTCGATGTTGATACCGGTGTAGGCTATTTTAGCCGCTTGCTCGATGATTTGTATACTAGGATAGTATAAACGTCGATACTATATATCGATATTGACCCTAGATCGGTCTAGCTTAGTGGTAAGGTTTTCGTCCCTTTCGGTATCGCTAATAATACGAGGGACGGCGTCTCGGAGGTCCCTAGGTTGGGATACCGTAGTATTTAGTACCTTCGTGGAATAGCGTTTTACCTCTTTTAGGTTTAGTATAAAGCTTTCGTCCTCGTATCTGCCGGCTACGACGAATTCGTCGCCGAATAGTAGCGAGAATTGGTCCCCTTTAAACCGTATTTCGTAACCTTTCGTCGTTAGTTCTAACCTACTAATAAGGTTAAACATAATGCCGGGGATATATATAACGTTGTAGAGGCGTATAGGTGTACCCTCTTAGGTTCTATTATTAAGGACGATATTAATATCGCCGATGATATAGTCTTTTAGTTCTTCCCTAAAAGCTATCGTTAGGGTTTTCTAGATAGTCTTTGTGGTCCCTGGGACGAAGTAGTCGGGGGATATAACTATATGCTGATTGTATCTAGTGTCTGCTAGCTATCGTAGCATATCTAGCGGTATTGCTTTCGTTGTTAGCGCCTTAGCGCTAATATAGGCGACTAATACGCGGCCCTTGGTTTCGGGCTAGGCCTAAGGTAGACTATCCTACTTAGCTTAGGATGCTTTGGCCCTAGATACCTATCGTTGCTTAACGTAGTCTAGTATCTTTTCGGGGTTCTTCGACTAGTATGCTTCTAGGGTATGCCTAATTCTGCCGTAGTAGTCGTATGTTGGGCCTATCTTTCGTCCGCTACGCTTATTGCGGTTGCGATTGTTTTGATCGTTCGTATTAGTAGCGAAGACCCTCGCGGATAGGGTTCTAGCCCCCTTCTTTTCTTTAGCGAGCTATATTTCGTAGCCGATGCTACGAAAGTCCTACGGCCGTTAAGGATTCTTCTCGACTTTATTATAGAACTAGGTCTTCTAGTCTTTCTAAGCCGAGGTATCGAGGCCCCGTAAAAGGGCCCAATATTTGATATATTCCGTCTATCTAGAATACGGAAATACTATGTTAATATCTTACTATATACGCTAAACGCGGCGTATATAGTCCTAGACGCTATTGAATTGGCTAATGCGATAGCGATCGATGTCGTCCTAAGCTTCTTTCTATAGAAGGACGTCGGAGATAGAATATTGCGTGTTGATTTGGTCCTATAGATATAGGGGATCCTCGAAGAAACGCGCTATCTCTTTGTTGATTTCGTCGGATACGGTCTCGACGAGGACTCGTCTATATCGGACGGTGATAGCTTCCTATATAAAGCGGTATCTATACCCTCTTAGGGGGATTTAGATAGACCTATTAAGTAGGCCTAATAAACCGTCCTCCCGAAGGAGACTAATAATATTCTCCTTCTACTAACGGTAGTTAGAAGGACCGGTAAGCTTTTTTACCGTATTAGTCTTACTAGCGCTCTTTATTCTTTTGAAGGCGTAATCGATACGTACTCGACTATCCTCGGAGATATCGGTCCCGACGCCTAGGGATAAGATAAAATTACGCGAGGAGCTAAAGAGGGTCGTGCTCCGCGCGGCGCGGTCGTAAGGGTCGTTACCCTAGCCGATGTTGAGTCTATCGCTATCGTTAAGGCTATACCGAAGGGTCGGGGTAGGCCGACCTAGCTCCTTATCGGGCGGCGTATTATACTACCTCGGAGGATCGTACGTATCGTACTAATACTATTAAGCATCGAAATATACCGCTACTACTAGCGGCGGCGGGTTTTCGCGCCCTAGGGGCGTATTAGCTGCTCCTAAAGCTTCGGGATAAGCTTTACTTTTAGGCTAGATATCCTTAGCCGGTCCCAACGCGGGCTAAGGAGAGGGAGGTCCCGTAGGTTTACCTAATTTAGGTTTATCCCTAGGGGTACGACGGGTCGACGGCGGAGCTATATCGATAGTATAGACGGCGTCGGTAAGGGAAATAGACTAGGTAAAACTCCGGCTAGTAATAACAAGCCGGGCTTATAACCTATTGAGAAAATAGGCCTAAAGATAGAATGATTAGGGAGAAGTAGGATCAGAAAATCTGAGTATAACTATACGTAGCTTGACTTGAGTAAATTCGGATGATTCCTTCTAGTGACAAGATAGGGATATTTATCCCCGACTCTCTAGAGTTATTTTCTGAGTAACGCAGCACTTAAACAAGCTTAACCGCTACTCGGTCTTAGGTCCTCCCGACGGTACCTCATAGGAATATGCTTAACCGCTTTAAGTCAGATACGCGTAGCCGCCTTGATCTAGACTGGTCATAAATAGGACTAGAGACACGGAAGGGTCGGAGTGCGTGATATACCGACCCGAAGGATGCCTTAACCCTAAGGCATTAGTATAGCTCAACATGCCATATATCAACAGCTTTGAGTTCCCTGCCCCGCGACCCTATGAGTCTTGAAGTTATGCTTGATCCCAACGAAGTACTTCTCGAACCTGATACTATATTTGGTATAGACTTCGACCGAAGTGGTCCATATCAATGTTTTTATTTGGATGCTTACAAGGGAATCACCTGGACGGGCTATACGGGCCCAGGCGTGATCTGGCTTAAGAATATTTGGAAAAACGACAATGCTACTATTTCCCTTCCGTTTTCGCAAATCACCCAAGCCTTTTACGAAAGAGACTTTGCTATCAATACGCTGAACCATGTCTTCATGACCGTGGTGGTCAATGAAGAAACACTCGGGGTTGTGGAAAAGTTATACCTCGACAATTTCGGACGGTTGGGTATCCAGCTTGTTGAAGAGTCTGAATGCTCGATGATGGCGTGGGCTTGCGGCACACCGCAGTTTGATGTCCTGCTAGGAACCCGATTGGGCAAGCTAGCCGCATACTTAGTTCTCGGTGCCTTTCCCCGCGGTTCTCGACGGATCGTACGAATCGTCGTCCAGTATGACTGGACTACAGAGTTTCCTACCTTGCGGTTTGATATTAGATGAGCTGATTTTGTGAGTTTTTCGGTTCATGTCCTAGTACTGATTAGATTTCCTTTGTTTTAGTTTAGCTGAGAATGAGAGGCCTAAAGGGAAATTGAAGGTATCCTATACGTGTAAAAATCGAACAATCATGATTGGAAGGTAGCAATTGCGTGCCTGAGCCAGGGCCGACTGAGCATAAGTCTGGGTGTCCTCATAGAAGTCGCAATCTAGGTAGGAAAATCTTGCCGGTCCAAATTGATCTACACGAGAGACAATCAGCCACGAATTGACCAAATAGTTGCCTATCTTCTATTGCCTGTGCAACGGAAATCTGATTGGTTTCATTTTCAGAGGATTTAAGCCCATCGCCAAAGATACATATCCAGGATTTATTCTCCGCTTTCGGGCAATCAAAAAAAAAAAAAAAAAAAAAAAACTGGGCCTGGAACCAGGGGGCTGTGTTGACAACTTGAACCACGGGATGGGATGTGGAGAGTGCCGAGTCTACACATGGATGTTTCACAATAAACCACTTACCCCGTAGAGCTCGCTATTCTCCCCGGAGAAGAGCAAAGAATGTTCGATTTCGACAATGCTGGAGGGATCTGGTATCGCGACCCCGGTGCGGCCGAAAAAGAGTCCGGTCCTTAGACCTATCTTACGGTAGGCGACAGAGAGCAAAGGGACCTAGTTATTTTCTCTATATTAAATATTTCACTGTAATACTTTCTGCATAGATTATATAGATATTCCGAGGGAATAGTTAATATTCACTTGCTAGTTATAACTCTAAAGGTTAGAGCACAATCCAATATCTACTCTTCTGTTATAGTGTGAACTGGAATGGTGATATCATTGATGATAAAGCTAAGCACGGTGCATGAATACATCCTATCTACTAGTCATAAGTTCATGCGATGGCTAAGTCAGGCATACATGGTAGCATCTCCCCTTTGCTTCGAATGTCGCTGCCCCTCAGCGACTGTAATCTGTAATCTTGCGAATAATCCTCCTTAATCCTATGAAAACCATTCCTCTTCGCATTCCTCTTCGCCTTCTTGAGTCGTGCGGGTCATGAGCTCGGCGTCAGCGACGTGACGTTGTGTGCGTAGCTTGTTCGCGAGCGTTAAGATCTTGTCTTTCACGTCTCCTGTAGGGAAGCTTTCGAGACGCTTATCAAGCATGTGTAGACCTTCTGCAAGATAGGCCGAGTCGCGGACTAGGGCTTTGTTGCGGGCTGGCGGTGGCAGTCCTTTTCTTCGAAGTTGTGGTGGTGAGCTTCTGCGGTCGGCATCCTAAATTGCACGTACGAGGGTATCGACCTTGGTGACTAGGCGGGGTTCAGAGAGAGTAAAGCTGTCAGACATCATGTAAGCGGCGGGATGTTAGACGTTGACCCTTAGAGTAATAGTAACATTCTCTATCTCTTACTTTACCTTTACTTTGTCCGCACTTTACCATTATTTTGCCCTAACTTTGCTCTTTGTCTTATATGTTTCTTACATCCTTTCTACCTTCTATAATACACTAATCTGTTCAATATATACAACTTAAAAATAATCATGTCCTTCTGCTCTCTGTTAGACCTATCCTATCGGATTAGCGGTGAAAATTCCAGAGGCCGACGGTTTGTCAATCTGCGTAGGGGGAGAATAGCTGGATAGGAAGAGATATATCGATTATAGCGAGTGCCCTTATGGCCTGAAACACATTTATTAGCAAGGGAGTGGGAACTACACCCTTTCACCTTCTTTCTCTTAGTTTCTTCACTTCCTTTATCCCTATCTCTTCTACCCCTCCCTCTCATTTTTCCTTCCGATTCCTTTTTATGATCTGACCGTCCCTACATCAGCCAAACGGGCCGCCGAAGGGCGCCTACCTCACTACCGCCAGACGCAACCGAACTAGCCATGTAGCTGGCAGAAGCGGCTGCAACCGCTCATTTCACATCCGAACAGCTGAGGCAGTTCTAGGCCACTTCTCAGTCCGTTCAAGCGCGCCTTACCTCGATAGGACAGACCAGCAATTTCACAACAGATGAAGTCTACGCGCTGGTCACCCACTATCGATGCAACATCCGGGCGAGAGGAGTTGAAGATGAGGGCCTCCAGGACGTGATCGCCATTCTATGGGCGGAACGAAAGCACCCTGAGACGGTTCAACGTCTGATGGGAGATATCCAAGCCGGGGTCGCCCGGAGGACCTCAACGCGGCGGTTTGGCCGTTTCCGGCCAGGGGCAACGAATCATATCCTGCAAATAGAAAGGCCTGACATTGAGTTGAAGTAATTATGATGGATGTGGACTTCTTCTCGATCGATTCGTATACTCCACATAGAGTACTCCGTACCCTTCTGATCTATCTCGATCATCGAAGCATCGCTGCCTGATTGCTGATTTTCTAACTTTCCACGGGTCCACGCACGGACTGCTGTACAATACCGTATTCAATTGTATTGGTCGGGTTATACACACTTCTTAATCACCCTTGAGATAGGAAAATTCCCCGTGGAGTAGAATGTCACTGCTGTCAGAAGTGCCCATGTGAGGCACAAAACTCGATGGATTTTCGCTCTCATTGGTCTCGTAGCCCCCGTATTCCCGAATACGGGGCGAGAATGTTCGGAAACCTGTCACATTCCCCTTCCCCAAAGCGCTTGTCCTTGCCGCAAGGGGGAATAGGTTCGACACGGAGCGTACTCCGTACCTGCATGTGATAGACCCCATAGGTACGATGTCTTGCAGATTGCGGAGTCACTGCGCCATTAACTTGGGCCTCTGATTGATCACAATGCTCCAAGGCTACGTCATGATCTTCCTTCTGTACCTGATTGTGTGGTACCTGACGGCCCAGCGATTGCGTGTCCATTATACTCTCATTGGTGCGATATACGCTAAGCATTCTGCTACGGACTAGTCGAAGCTTGGCCGACCACTGAGAAAGCTGTGTCTAAGCCTGTAACGTCATACGAAATTGGATGCTGGCGCAATTTGACCCGTGGTTGCCGATCGCGATCGGCCAATCATCATCATCGGTGTCGCCACAATTTGCGTGATTCTCGGTTTTTATTCGAAACAGTGATCTATTCTTAGCTAGGAAAAGGCTGGGTAAGCCGATTTGGGTACCTAGCTACCTATATAAGAGGGAGTCCACCGAATACTTGATCCCCCCCAGCACGCTATATTCACTTTGAGACATATTGTTGCAAACATACTACAGTCAAACTTTACATCCTGAAATTTGTTCATTGAACCTATACCATAATGCCCTCTTCCCGTCCCTCCAGTGAGCGTTCTGGTTCCATCCAGTCGCAGGACAGCCCCAAGATATCACACTCGAAGGCCGACCCCAACGTGGCTCTCTTTGAGGCACAACCTAGTAAGGCCCTTCCAGCCGCCGACACTTGCCTGTGCATCTGCTTACCCCCTCAGTGTCTACGATCAACCAAGTGTCAGACCGTGAAATGTTCTCCCTTCGAAGTATTCAACACAGAGATCGTAACGGACAAATCATCAGTACGTTCATCTTACGCAACGGCCGGGTTACAAGTTCAACTTCTAACTGCATGCTATCTACATAGATGACCCCGACCTTTCAAACCCCACTCGACCTCGCTTTGAGCGACCACTCGACACGATCCGCTCCTTCGAGGCCGCCATCGATGCGGAACGGAGAGCAAACCGTATGTGACGAGACAATCGCACAGCAATCTTTACGCTTGAATGATACGCAAGGAGGTTATGGCGTTTCTACCTTATTCTTTTGATGCCCGAGATGTATGATTATTTTGTGACTATGCTAGAGTGCAGTCGGGATTTTGGATATATCTGCAATGTTACGCCGCAGTGCGATTTTAAGTCAGCTTTTCAGTCTTCGACATAGTCGGCACGTATAGAGATTATGATCTGAGTGTCACATCTATCGAAGTGCGTCGGTCAGATCCAGAATAGTACGGTAGATGGTGTCGAGAGGACTGGGAAGAAAAAGGAGGGAGCAAGGACACGAGAGCGAGAGATGGAGGCACGTTCCAGCCTGATGAAGACTGTCCGGGATCTTCCTTCCATCAGGCACTCTTCTTAGCATCGGGGATGCTATTGAAATACGGGGATGCATATGGGAAGTAGACCTTATCATCCAGTTGTCAGAGATGGTATGCATGTAATCGATTGACTTTTGAATCCACTGGCTAGACCATTGTGGGTCATGGGCCACAGAGCTAATTGTATGAGAAGTGAGAGCTAGAATCAGCCGGATCGTCTCGTCTGCCAATGGCATCTTTATCGACTCTATGTACTCGATCTCAATCTGATACACGAAAAGCATAGCGAAAAATTTGCCAATCATATTAAGCCGCTTCTAGAAAAGATTAAACGAGCCAATAGCCTGCTGGGCCATCGCGGCGCTCAGACACACGGATAATGTCAAATGCGTTTTCTTGCGCCAGCGTATCTGTCGCAATAACTCCCACCCGGCGCCGTTTCTTTTAATAAGCACGCCAGCCATTATAAAGGAGGAAAGGCATTAGAACAGTGTATTAGAGGTGTGAATTACTACAGAGATACGCAATAAAAAATGCACCTTAGATTTGGGCGGCAGAAAAGGTAGATGCCTAATTTATAAGGTGAGGGGGGGTTGGGCTCCTAAATAAATAGTCGCTAAGGGAATATGTTGTCAAATCCCGATCCGATCTGTACATACAGTAGGTTCCTAGTGATCCCGTTGATTATGGGTCTTGTCACGCAATTTGACGCCATCGCGGGATTCCAATTTTGAACCAGTTACAGCGTCGGAAATTTTCAGTTTATCAACGGTCTCAAATCCCGCTAGAAAGAGGAGAATTGAAGCGATGAATTATAACATGAGTTACAGCCTTGAGAGTATACTTGGCCCGCGTCATTCAACAAGATGGGGTCACAGCACGCCATATTAAAACCATGCTCGTGTTAACTTAGGCAAGTATTTTAGCAGGAACCAGCACTCCCAGAGCTACGTGGAAACATCACGACGATCTCTATAAGAAATATCCATCCCGACTGGGCTATCTCTCTGCCTATCCTTGGGTATAAACAAGGTATCCTCTACTACTAGCCTGAGCGCAGCATTGGAGTATGGATTTCGAAATTGATAAGAAGCTGGGCTTTGAGGGTAGCTCCGCTGAGCATTGTGCTTCGTCGCTGCCCGATTTACCAGAATGGCACCCCGGTCACGAAAAACAGGCTCGCAGAAAGTAGGATGAGTCCATAGGAGATATAAAGGATCACAACGCTGACATTCGCTTTCTCCCAAGGATCGATATTACTGTGTTGCCTCTGCTCTTTCTTGGTCTTCTCGTCTTCCAGCTAGACCGCATGAATATTGCGAGCGCATTGACCGGTGGCTTCGCCGCCGATATCAAAGTTTCACAGGCCACAATTAACTTGGGCAATCAGCTCATGTTCATGGGCATCGTGGTCTTTGAGATACCATGTAATATGGCCTTGCAACGAGTATGTATCAGCTCCCTGACTGAAAGGTCTCTGATCCTAACATGGGACGTTTCACAGATTGGTCCTCGCAAGTGGATTTCGGCCCAGGTTTTTGTCTTCGGCATACTTGCCGTCATGCAAGTATTTATTCGAACTCGAGGAGCATTTCTGGCCACACGGTTGCTTCTAGGATTTGCTGAGGCAGGGTATATTCCTGGAGCAGTCTACACTTTATCGTCATGGTATACGAAAAGTGAATTGGCCAAGAGAGTGGCCATTTTCTTCTTTGGAATGTTCGGTGGCAACGCCTTGAGTCCTATCCTGGCCTCTGGCATTCTGATGCTAGATGGTCGATGCGGTATTCGAGGGTGGCGGTGGCTTTTCCTAAGTATGTCCTATTATGAACGCAATCTGACACTCGCTAACAAATCGTTGCAGTTGAGGGACTATTCACGATCTCCGTCTCGTTACTTTTAGCATTGTTCCTACCTGGATCACCCTATCTTACCAGGCCACTACTTAGCCCAGGACTTGTCAAGTTCTCTGATTCTGAGAAGGAAATTCTTCAAAAGCGACTCGAAAAGGAAAGTGTTGGAAGTGACGGCGCGTACGGCGTGTATATTCCGTTGAAAGTTGTCTTTCGTACTGTGTCTTACTACCGTCGCTGGCCGCACTTTATTTCTACATTTGTTGTCTTTTCGACGTGGAGCCCTCTAACTACGTATACGCCGTCTATTATCATGTATGGGCTCAGTCACAACTCGAGTTGTCAATAAATTGCGAGGTCAACTAATTCTTTACAGGTCGCTCGGATTTGACAGAACAGCATCGAATGCTCTGGCCGCAGTCGGCGCATCCCTATCACTTGGGGTGGTGTTCTTTTTTGCCTACATGAGTGATCGGGTCAATCGCCGAGGTGCTACCGTCATTGCTGCTCAAGTCTGTTACCTCGTCACCCTAGCAGTGACTCTCAAGGTCCAACCCCATGTCGGCAAATGGTCTCGTTGGGGACTTTGGACTGCTGTGAACAGTTTCGCTGTGGGGTACCATCCGCTACAGAACTTCTGGGTTCAGATCAACTGTCGCGACCCGGCGGAGCGAAGTATTAGCATCGCGTAAGTTTCATGTTATTATGTTTTGACCTCGACTAGAGCTGATCGGACTGCAGTATGTGGGTTATGTCTGCAATAAGCGGTTTAATGGCTGGGACGCAGTATTTCCAAGCGAGCGACAAACCATTGTAAGTTGTATCTAGTCCTCATGATTTGCCTAGTGGCTTCTAACGCCGTTAAGTTATTCGATGGGACTACGTACCATGATCATTATGGTGTGTATAGGAATCGCCAGTGCTTTCGCGCAGATTGTAGTTTATATCGTTCACAACAGACGCGTTGCTCAAGGCAAGCATAGGCCCAGGGATGGATTGGCACCTATGGTGCATGTTCTCTGAGGCACCAGGCTTGCAGGTACACGATCTATAGATGTGAATGTATACTTCATCCCGAAATTACAAAAGTGATTACCGTTGGCAGCCTCTTTTGGCTTTTTGAAACACTTGAACTCCCGGATATTCATTACGATCTTGGCCCCTTGTCTAGGCAAAGAAGCTGTCAACCGGCCTGAATGTGCGCAACCTGACAGACTGGCGACATGCAGAAAGTCTTGGGTGGTGACATTGTTCCTACCAGATTTCATCATAAACACAAACAGCCCTGGGGACTTTCTCATCATGAACGGAGCACGGAGCATCAGTATGTGAAACTTTCACTGTTTACTCCATGTAAATACTAGACCCGTCGGAGGTTCTAGAATGGAAGCATGAAAGAGGAGCCAGCGGTGAATTTTCTTTGGACAGTCTTGACCTAAACAGCAAGAGGGTGGTTAATGGCCAATAAAATGATTCTCTTGGTGTTCATGTTTTACTAACGGGTATTTTATTGAAAAGAGAATTCTCCACTGGATCCATTCAGCCAAATTTGGAGCTCTTTGAAAGCGTCAAGGTCGTTTTTCTCAAGGGAAATATCGACAGAAGGGTCATGCCACTGGTGGGTTCTTTTCGCTCCGCTGTTGCGTAATGACTCCCCGATATATCGACAGCTATCAAAATCGATAAGGACGAGTGTACCGTCTTCGTCGAGCATAATATTTGCAGGGTTGATATCGTTATGGACAAGTCCAAGAGAGTGAAGATGTTTGATAGCGCCTAGAATGCCTTCTAGCCCGTTTCTCATTTTCTCTCCCACGAGTTCGCGGGCACTTCGAACGAAAGCTTCCTTGCCAAGGTAGTAAGGATTAGCCGCTTCAAGTAGTGTAGACGTATATCGTTTAAAGCATAGCCCAGAGACTCGACCATTAGTCTCCTGGTAGCCATAATAGATAGCAATATTTGCATGGGGGTTCTTGCGAAGAATTTCGTATGTTTCAACTTTGCGAGTAATTCGCTGTTCAAGATCTCCATCGGTATACGCGAGGAGGCTCGGTGTCTTCACATAGACTGCCGACCAAGCGGTATTCACTTTTGGGCCTCTGTCATCGGTTTGAATTTGCTTGACTTCCTGAAGATCGTCCAGTGTCTTCGGCGAATCGAATCGATTCGCCCATTTTCCAGAATACAATATACCATTATGCCGAACAAAAACCTGGATATAAGAAAATTGCATTTGGCCATCAACCCTTTTAAAGGCCTCATTCATTTGCAGGACTTCCATGCTAACATAGAGTATCGGTTCCGGTAGGCTGTGGTAGTTGGTGGGTCTCAATATTTTCGGCTTCTGACCCCACCACCTAAATATTCGCCTATTACACCTAATTAGGCTTAGCCTAAACGTCAAACCTGCTAGTAAAGGTCCAACTTGCTCCACACGCCTTACTTAACAAACGAATGTTAGTTATCTTCCATGACACAGAAGAAAAGTGCAATGCGATGGGTTTGGAGCGTGCAAGAGATAACAGCCGGATAATGCGAGCTCTTTGGAGAGAGGGAAGCGGTTGTCGCAAGAGTCCTTGCACTCTCCAGGCAAAGCGGGACGGACAATTCAACGAGGAAGCGAGGCTTGAAGAGCTAGCAGGAGAGATCGGTGTCACGCGGAGTTATATTTGTCGTGTGTTGAAGAATATGGTGGGGGTTATAATAGGAGCCAATATAAAGGAGTTTGAGAGGGAGTTCAGAAAGAAGAGAATAGAAGCTTAGTCTGTTATAGCACAGCAGGATCCGGTGCGGTGGCTCTGACGACAGTCTTCTGACGCCAGCAAAACAGGAGCAAGCCCTACAGCGCTCGTCGAAAATGCCGAAGGTGAGCTAGCGGAGCAGCAACTAGCGATTTTCGTGAAGACTCTGGACCTGAGCTTTGATTTTGGCAACCGGTCCTCGATTGTGGCTTCAACCAAGAAGACTCTTCAATTGACGGCTTTTTGAAGTAGCCGCCCAGAGTTGGGCTGTCCAGGGTGATTGATATACTTGAGTAGCAAGTGAGCAGGATTATTATTTTGATTAACTCGTGATGCGTGTGCCTTCCTGGATGTTACCCATGGGACTTAAATGGCCGTTGGCGGCTTAATCAGGCATGAGGTCCCAGAAGGGTCTACATAATCACCCATGCCCACCAGCATAGCCATCCCACTCGATAGATGCCACGAGACGTGGCAGTGAAACAACCAAATGCCCGGATTATCGGCCCGGAATCTTAAGACCGCATAGGCGCGACTAGGGATATAAACACTGTCTCGCAGCATTGCACGTGAGAGGTCCAACCCATTGGTATCAGGGTAAGTGTCTGGGTCGGAGCCAGGGGGGAACGAGTCGGAGAAGGGGTTATAAGAGCCCCAGCCAATTGGGCTCTTGTAGACTGTAAGGACGTAAAAATGGTGGCCATGCTTCAGTTATCAGGAGCTGTTAGTATATCAGATCGAAGTAGGAAGGGAAGATCTCATTACTAAATGGAAAGGATGGCCGGTGTCGTCCAGATTATTCACCACCAAGTCAACCCACACGGGCTCGTCTGAATCTTGATCTTGATCGCCTACCACAAATGCGAGCTGATTTTTATCCCATTGTGCCCGCGCAAGTCCATTCAATGGTACAGGGGGATCTTGTTGCGGTGCCCATGAAGTGTGATTAAAAAAGCCATACGGAACATTGTGGTTGATAGAGAACTTTTGGGTTTTGACGTAAACCATCTCCGTAATATCAGCGTGACGTGGGAGTGAAGATAAGATATGCTGAGGAGAGGAGATACGTTGTATATCAACGTGTGTTTGATTTTCATCGGGAATGGTGGATTGCGCATCAGCCGCATAGTCGGGGTTGATAACAAAGGTCTGGTTGGGTCTGAGGGCTGGATTGGGATATCTCATGCATCTAGCACCGTTAGCATTTCCATCACTGTCTTGTAGACCCACGCTACCTGGTATGGAAATGACAACTTACTCTGTATCCATCGCAATGGTCAAAGCAGATTCCTTCTCTTCAGTTGGTGCACGCAAGATGAGATCCATGCGTTGGCCCGGGTATAGGATTCCAACTGAACTTGCCTCCTGTGTCTCGACTTTGACACTGTCGACCTCGGTAACGGTCAGAGACTTAGTCGGGGAAGCAATGGTAAATCCGACGAGAGATCTGAGCTTTTAGTTGCAAGAAGTAGGTATGTAGATGATTCGAAGACCTACCCTGTGTTGACTATTCGGAGTCGATATGCAGTATCCCCCTTCGCGTGGAGGTATTTTGAATCTGCATGTCGCTCGAGACAGTCCACTGGTCGGGCAGAAACTGCCATTGAGCAATTGTAATGACCGACTCCATTAATCAATAAAGAGTCTGGAACTGGCTGCATCATGTCAGTACTTCCGACAAAGGCTGATAGACATGACATACATCATTACCGAAAGAGCCAGCGCGCATGTACCACGACATTACTTCTTCCGCTGGCCTATGATACCAGTCTCCGATTAAAAGCAAGAACTCTTTGCTGTATAGAGTAGAGCCAGCGAGCAAACCACGCACGGTCGACTTGGATGCTGGCACGTGGACGACCAATCCGCCGTACAGCCCATCAGCTCTCGCGAGCCCAGTGTGGGCATGGTACCAAAAGGTTCCGTGCTGGTGGTTGGGTATAGTGATATTGTAGATAAGCGAAGCATCGGGAGAAATCCCACACTGTGTAACGCCGGCCACACCATCCATTTTGTCTGGACAATAGGTCAGTTGTAGGAACCAGCAAGGGACTACATAGATGTGCGTAGATACTTCCAATATGCAGCCCGTGCCAGTGGATTGAGGAGGCTTCTTGCATCTTATTTGTGACATTGATGATCAAGGTATCTCCTGGGCGTGCCTCGATGGTCGGTCCGGGGAAGATACCTAATTATGATTAACAGGGGACTATTCGTCAAGATCGAGGGTTACCCTTTACCGTTGATTAGATGCACTCTTTTCAGTACCCCATCTGGCCGGATACTTCGTGAACTCAACGTCCAGTCCAGATGCTGCGTTTTGGGCTCCCGATAGACATGGTCTTCCGGATGGAGCTTGATTGCGGGGGTAGTTGTCCCCGGGGCAAGGAGATTATCCTCGTGGTCAATATTGTGGATGCCCACTGAAGTAATCGCCCTTATTGGAGTGCTGTACTGACGCCAAAATACCAGTAGAACGAACAAACCTGCAACCACTGGACATAGCAAAATGATATATGATTTGTTAGTCTTAGCGGACGTTTTGTACTGTCGGAACTTGGTCCTATTAGGCTTGGACTGGTCTCCAAGATTGAGCTTTCTTTGGTGACTGGATGGCTGCGCCATCCTTGAGTTCAGTTGGGAAGCATGGAGTGACTCGCCGCTTTGAGTTGGTGAAATGCAGCCGGCTACTGTTTAGCTGGTGGTGCGCCCAGGGGTCCAAAATGGTGTGGGAGAAAAGCAAGCGATTCACTTTACCATACCTATCGATATTCGACAACTGACAAAGAACTCTGTCTATTTCACAGTCTAAGGATTTTCTTGTGGCTGTGAAGACGGTGACCATCGGCGTGTCCCGAGTCGTGTGATCGGAAGCCGGTCGTCCAATAAACAGAGGTAGTTCCAGCACGTTGAGAGCTTATCCACTCACATCATGCAGCGCGGCTGCAGTCGACTGACAATATCACAAGTGTGAATGTTGTGCATCTTGCAAAATACCGAAAGAGAAAGATCGGCGGTTCCTGAAAATGTGTGCCTTTCCTGGTCTCGGAATGTCCCCACGTGCACTCGAGACCAGGTGTTGTTCCGCTCTTAGGTTCAGGTCGTGTGAATAATCTGATGGATCTCATTAGCTCTTGCAATTCGGCTAAGCCCCGGTTACACCGTAATATACCACCGAGCGCGCTTTCGAGACCGGAGTACGGTCGGGGCCATGTCGTCGCGACGCAGTGAGCAACGCTCATATAGTTATCGATACCCACCGACTTGTAGTGACAAAATTAGAGCTCGTCAATATACTCTCCAGACCACTGCCAATATGAATGCACTGTTTGGTTCTGTCTTGTTGATGTTCCTTGCGAGCAGACCGGCGGTTGCTGGTTCATTGAAAGATATCGGGCATGTGGTTATCTTCATGCAGGAGAATCGATCATGGAACAATGTAAGCTCCAAGTAGATTGTTGATAAAGAAAATGCTCAATGGATGACAGTATTTTGGCACCATGGCCGGTGTTCGAGGCTTCAATGACCCAAACGTGCAGGTGAACGCGGATGGATTGGACGTCTACCACCAGTAAGCAACAAACACTCGACAAGAAAATAATGCTGGAAAAGGTTATAAGCTGACTGCCCAATAGACTGGTTGATGTCTCTATGTCTACCAAGACAAACACTCTCCTTCCGTGGTACTTGGGCTACCAGGGTGGATCCACCATTGACGCCATGCAGTGCATGACTGCAGGATCCAACGGCTATGAGGATAACCAGGCTGCCATCAATCATGGCCTGAACAACATGTGGGCGCGTAACAACACACCTTGGAGTTGGGGATATCTCAAAAGAAGTGACATTCCGGTTCACTTTGGTATCGCCGAGGGCTGGACTGCTGGAGATATGTATCAGGTGAGAATTCATAACAATCGATCGAGAGACACACTTCGCTAACGCATTTCTCCAGGAGTCTCAGGTTACTTCGACCAGCCCCAACCGTGTCACATTGGTTAGTGGCTCCATCAATGTACCCGGAGGCCCCCAAAGCCCTGATCAGGGCGGTCCCTATTTGGATAACAACGAGACTCCCGGGTGTGAAGCCAACAATATCAGCTGCTACCCGCTGAAATGGAAGACCATATACGAGATTTACGAAGCTGCCGGTGTCTCGTGGCAAGTATTCCAAGACTCGAACAACTTCGATGACAACCCTTTGGCGTGGTTTGAGCAATTCCAGAATGCGTCGTCCGACTCGCCTCTTGCCAAGAAGGGTCTGTCGTATGTCGGTCTGGATAGCTTCTACGAGGCAGCGGCTAACGGAACTCTCCCGGAGATCAGCTTCATCGTTGGCCCGGCTGAACTCTCCGAGCATCCCCCTTACATGCCCAAGGACGGTGCATGGCTTCAGAAAAAAGTTGTAGATGCTGTGACGAGCAGCCCCAAGTATAGCTCCACCTTGTTGATGATCAGCTACGACGAGTCTGGTGGCTGGGGAGACCATGTTGTTCCCTTTCACTCGCCTGAAGGCACCCCCGGTGAATGGATGGAAGACCCGTACGGTCTCTTCGGTAACATCTACTCTGGTCCGGGTGTCCGCGTCCCCTTCTACATGGTCTCTCCCTGGACTCGTGGTGGCCGTGTGTTTACTGAACGCGCCGACCACAACTCTCAGATCCTCTTCCTGGAGCAGTGGTTGGAGGCACGAGCGTACAAGAACGTTCAGACACCCGAGATGGTTCACTGGCGTCGCGAGCACATGTCCAATCTCGTCAACGCCCTGGACTTGGATAACCCGGATACTAGTCTGCCCACGATCCCCGAGGCTGAGACTCCCGATACGGCCCAGGGCAAGTACACCGGAACATCGAACTGCGAGGCTGCATACCCGGTCCAGCGTCCTACAGTGCCGTATGGAAATCAAGCCAGCAAAACCAACGCCTTGTGGTTTGAAGAAGGGTACAAGGAAGTCGTCGGTTATCTGACAGAGGGCCGCTACCTGACTTTTGAGAGCTCGGGAAAAGCTCTCACCAATGCCGGAAATGCCAGCCAGCTTAGCATCACTCGCGCTGTTGCCGATCACAGCGACAAACATCAGCGTTGGGTGATCCACTACACTACAGATCAGGAGAGCCATATTTTCCAAGTCTCGAGTGCTTTGGATGGCAAGTTCATTGGCGCGAAGGGGTCTTTGGTGACTGGTAGCAGCAATGCAGCTAACATCAAGATTACGTTTCTGGGCAATGGAAAGGGCTATTCACTTCACTATGAGGACGGAACCACTGTATGGGGTCTAAAGGGCGGTTGCAAGATTTGGAGTGTGTCCTACCATTAGGCGGGACACGAAGCTGGGGAATGGATCGCCTTTCTAGTTGACTTGGGCTTTAATGCCGACCTCTTACATATAAGAATGCGAATCTGGCACGGTTGCAGGATATGCGGATCATGGAGGACGAATTGGTAGTCTTCAATATAGTCTTAGCATCAATGAAAAACCAAGTATGGTATAGCATCGGGCGAGGGAGGAGCATCTTCACATGCCTAGGAAACCCACAATAGTAAAAGCAGATGAAGATGGAAAATAAGAAAATAAAATTCTCAGGGGAATCGAACCCGAGACCCGTCAGAAAGGAAAAAATAGCAATGTACCTGAGACTCAAGTTCATTGCACTTCCATCCAAGTCGGAGATCACAAAAACAAAAAAAAGAGGGAATCGACTACCAGGTGTAGGAATGCCCAAAGGCTTCAGTCAGTATCTTTGGGGTCCAGAGCCCAGCCTAAGCCAATTCCAATATGGACGCTGTCCGGTTGCAGGGGGTTGTAGAGAGAGCAAGCCAGCGCACCGAAGTGATAACTTGAACGTATTCTCAATCCTGTTCCGTCGCCAAGCGAGTTCCTCCGAAGATCGACCCCAAGGCGTCAGTGACAACAGCTTTGCGGTTGAGGGACATTCGATTCAACATGGGGTGAAGCCCTTGACCACTGCGTCACTGCAGTATTGGAAAGTTATTTGGCGTTTCTTATCCCCGGTGATATCTGATGCTCACCTTCCTGATTGTTTACTTTACCCACCCCACTGCCCTGCCCTCACTACCCCTACTCGTATATGAGCCTGTAGATGACGCTGTAAATGTCTGCAATCTGCCATTCCACCTAGATAGACACAGAGCCCAGTGGAAATCCTGCGATCCCCCGCTTCACTTTACATCTCAGTAGCTGTTTGCATACATACTCGATATGACTGGACCCCAGGGTATGCTCCATCACCATCTGCGCTCCTTGTCCATCATGTGTCGTCCCGTACTGACACTGCTAGATCCAGCAATATCCAGTAGAAGTCAAGGCATATCTCCACTCGGCTGGCATATGGAATTCCCTGCACTGTTGAGAAAGACCTAGTCGAAGAATTGATTTGGGAAGATATCAATGAAGAGCTGGGAACATGAACACTTATGGAAAACGTATACGTAGTGATGCTCGAATGAATCGAGATACTCCTTTTCAGTGACTAGGAGGGGACACTGATGCCCACTTCCTTGAGTCGGTTTCCTATGCGACATGACACTGAAACACGCTTCACCGTTTGTTGGTCTTGGATCCTCAGACGGTCCCTGGCAGGTAGACGTGCGACTGCACTGAGTCAGACTGGTCCCGAATGGAACCAGGCATACGGTAATGCTCGTACGCGGGAGATAGGGGCCTTGTATGCCCGTACATCAACAGCGCATACTCGATATGACTGAGCCTCAGGAAATACTCCATCACCATCAGACACTTTTTGACCATGATGCGTCGTTCCATACTGACTGACACTGCTAGATCAGCAATATTGTCTAGTAGGAGAAGAAGGCGCCCTCGACCTGGCTGGTATATGGAACCTCCTGCACAGATCCAGGGTGGTCACGATGGCTTGTTCGGCAAAGGCATGCAGTGCTTGTAACCCTCGACCACCTGATGCAGGCGAATTCGAATCGCCAACTCATGCAGTACTGACACACTCTGTGTCGGGCTCCTGGTCGACAACATGATCCTGATCCACCCTCCACCCGTCAATCCAGTTTCGTGTGCGGGTTCCGTGGCGCTTTGTAGGCGGCCTCGAGAAGCGGAGATATAGTGCAGCCGCTTGGAAGCCAATCTCAGAGAACTCATCCACGCGCTCGCTCCGATGGTCCGCCAGTTCACGATTAGATTCGACGTGGATCTACAGTACGAGGGTCATCAAGTGCTGCAGGTCTTCGTTTCATTTCCCTATGCGTGCCATAATTCCATTAGAAAACTTCCCCGCCTCTTCCTCTCTCAAGCTCCTTCATTTCCCCCGATATTCAATATTCAATCCTGACCTTGCAGCTATCAGAAGCCAGTGTGCTTCTCAATCAAGTTCGCCATTGCGATCACTTCTTCCCGGAGTTGCCAGAGGAGGAGCCTGAGGCAGGGGTGTAGGTAGAACTGCCCTGGCCACTGTTGTAGTAGGTGCTACCATTAGGGTTGGAGTAGTAGTACGAGCCATTACTGTTCCACTGTTAGTGTGTCCTTGAAACATCATTCATGAGGCAGACCTGTTGGAGTAGTGGTAAGAGTTTGAGTTGGCAGCACCGGAACCATAGTCGCGAGAACAGTAATGGTTGCCCTGCCCAGTGTTAACCGTGTCTTCGTACCCATATTGATAGCTTGGTTATCGTCACTGAGAGACGACAGACCTACCTGGCTGTTGGTACCAGAGCCGCTGTAGGAGTATGAGTTTCCGTAGTTGTCGTTGGGCATCTTGAATAGAATAGCCTGGTGTAATGTGGATGAGTGATGAAGATGGATTATGAAAGAAGGTTGGGGAGGGGAAGTGGAAGGTGGAAGGTGGAAGTGAGGGGAGAAGGTACTCTAGGTACTCTAGATGGTCTGGACCTACACCGACCAATCATATTCCCCAACCATACTTCCTACGCATCACATGACCAGGTCTAGATAACCTCTGTGTAATGTTTGCATTATCTTGAACACTTGGAAAATGAGTAAAATTGTGAGATTTAGTCATATAGACAGATCACCAAATTTGCCAATATCCCCCGGTCTCCGACTAGGCTTATTTGAACCATAAATGGTTGACACAGATTACATAGTCTGGATGTCGATCCCACCTTCAAATGACGGAACCATGTTTCCAGAAAACGTTTACGTTTACATATTTGGTTATTTTTCATTTACCGTATAAAAACGCGAGGATTATGAGCTTGAAATACGCTGTTAATATGCATATAATATATCCATACTAACAATCCTGGATGATGCATCTCAATATTGAA
The DNA here is from genome assembly GCA_019775275.1 of Penicillium sp. VS AB III KN. NCBI lineage: Eukaryota > Fungi > Ascomycota > Eurotiomycetes > Eurotiales > Aspergillaceae > Penicillium > Penicillium sp. VS AB III KN. Next base: position 557,198 of record JACWGB010000020.1, on the reverse strand, counting down.
ACTGTAGAAGCAGACCGTTTGGAAGTGCAGGTTCAAAATCCTGACAGCCTGAGGCATAAATCTTGATATGTTAGACACACCGCCGTCTTTCTGCTGCATAAATCAAGTTTTGAGCCCAACCTCGCTGTCGGCGGCAGTAGAAGAATCAGAGATCGAAATGCGATAACATTGATAACATTGATAACATTGTTTCTAGGTATCTCTTGACAACTTTCGCTAACATTCAAACGATCGGTTCCTTTCACATTCACTCATTCACCAGAACGTAGCGGTATCTGGCACTACCCTTGTCCATGTCCTGGATGGCCTGGTTGGCCTCCTTCATGGGCCGCTCCTGGATCCACGGGTGCACCTTCTTCTCGGCAGCGAGCTCGAGCATCTCGCGGATCTCGTCCGGGCTACCGATCAGGGAACCACCCAGCTTGATGCCCTTGGCGAGCAAAGCCATTGCGGGGATCTCCAGAGCGCCGTCCTCGGGGGCTCCCAGCTGGATGAGGGTTCCCCGGAACTTCAGCAGCTGGCTGTACTGAACGATGGGCATCTTGGACGAAGACACAGTGCAGATGATCAGGTCCAGCGACTGGGCGTGCTTGGTAGCCCAGTCCTCATCCTCACCAGTCGCAATGTACTCATCCGCGCCGAGCTTCAGCGCATCCTCCTTCTTGTCGCTCTTGCGGGAGATGGCGACGACGCGATCTGCTCCGAGGGCCTTGGCGAAGAGAACACCAAAGTGGCCAAGGCCACCGACACCGATAATACCGACAGACTTGCCGGGGCCACAGCCGTTTTGTCTCAGGGGCGAGTAGGTGGTGATACCACCGCACAGCATGGGAGCAGCCTCGGCGGAGGAGATGGCGTCGGGGATCTTCAAAACGAAGGCTGAAGGCGAACGGTTGTATAGCGCGTACCCACCGTACGACTTGCCGCCGTTGGCAAAAGTAGCGTTGTATGTGCCGACCATGCGGTTGCAGTGCTGAGGGAGGCTGCGAGCGCAGGCTTCACAGTCACCGTCCTTGTTCAGACAGGCGCCGCTTTGCGCGCCAACACCGACGCGGTCACCGATTTTGATATTGCCAACGGCCTTGGAGCCCACGCGCACGGCAAAACCTATTATTTCGTGGCCCACGCAGCAGGGGTAGTCGGTAGGGCCCCTAATTGGATGCAATTGTCAGCTCGTCGAGTATCGCAGCCGTTGTGATTGGGATGGACTCACCATCCAGAACGGAGGGTATGCATATCAGATCCGCAGATACCGCAGTGGGTGACCTTGATGTCGATGTCGGTCTCCTCCCACGCCTTGGGCTCGAACTCCTGCCAGACCATTTTGCCCTTAGCAGCCTCGGGGCTAAGGCCCATCCAGCCCTCGAACTTGTAATCGGTTGATCCCATTGTGAATATGTGAGTTCAATCAAATGGATGTCGATTATTCTGGCGTTCTTCGTGGATCCATGATTCCCTTTATATAAGATTCCATGATATCGACCCTGCTCGACTGGATGCTGAAAAACTCTGTAACTCCCTTCTCCCGACTGCTCGGTCTAACATCTTGGTTAATGATTGCATCCACTTGACCCACTGTATAGGAATGTCATCGCGGTCTTAGCAAATTTTATGTCCGTTCCCGCGGAAGAACAAAACAAGGCAGTGGAGTCGCGTGGGTGACATGCATCAGACGTGGGTCTCAGATGGGCCAATCACGCTGATCTATCTCCTACAGTGTCCGGACATTAAGATCTTAGTGCCGACGGTCTAGATAGCGCTAGATAGTGGATGAAGGAAATCCGTGTTCCCGGGCCCACATCTCGTCAATATTGAATTATGTCTCGGCCGTGTTCCAGCTGCGCGGGTTCAGAAACAAATCAGGTTTCGGTTCGATCGGGTGGCCACTGTCTCACCGTGTGCTGGGTAGGGAAGTCCGAGTAGCTCATACTATCTCCGACCGCAACGCGAGATGTGTCGGAAGGCGGTAAACATCTCAGGGCCGAAGCAAGGCCCTGATTGGTCCATCTCCGTTTGCCTAGTCAGCTCCTGTGCTGATAGATGCAGTTCGTGACCGCTAGTTTCCTTCCTTCTACATGGCTCTTTATCGATTTCGCTTCCCTTCATAGGCCTAGTTTCCGTCTTTCTAGGCCTCTCAGGAGTAACCTATGACGATCAGAACTTGACCTGGCCATTCAAGGGCCCAAAGCATAGATATGACCCGATCTGCAGAGTACCGATGAGAGCCAGGCAGTGACTCCCATTGTTTGGAAGTTAACCAGTCACTCCGCGACTGCTCAGCGGGTAATTCTTTTGAGAAGGCTTCAAGGCAGCAAATCAAGTATAAATGACCTGTTATGCCCCATAGATGGGTAGATTTAGTATAACATGAATGCTTGTGAATGTCACGATGCCCAAGTACGGAGCCAGATCATGAGAAGAAGAATCAATGAGTGCATTCGTAGTAGCGATAACGAAATAACTAAGCTGGGAGAAGAAGAAGGAAGAAGGAAGAAGAACCAGAACTGGAAAGATGCATACATATAGTATGCAAACCATCCTTGTGACCAGTGATCGTCACAGTGAAAGTCATATCATCGCGGCTTCGCAGAATATCTGTTTACGAAAGATCTGTTTACGCCCAAAAATATGAAGTTCAGAAAAGGGACAGGCCGCTTCGGAACTGTGGATCTGCATCTGCAGTTTATCGAGTCGAGAACCTGGGGTACAAGTTTTCGAACCCGGGCTCTTTTGGGAAATCCGAAGAATGATCCATGGGACCCCTGTCTATTCGATCGGACCCACAGACAGCATATAGCAGAGTAGGTCTGCTCTATGTACTTTAATCGACAATCCCAAGTGCCACCTTTTGCAATCTTCAAATATGGCACCGACCTACCCTAGACGTACAATAGCAGGAACCTAGTCCGGGATATCCACGGCCAGCCTGGGGCAGAGGACTTTTTAGATAAATCAGTAAATGAATCTGGAGCTCTCGATTGACATTGAATTATTAGAAGCTCTGTGAATGGATATCGTCGTCCTACTTCCGAATTCGGCGTGGCAGCTCGGTAATTCTAGCGTGTGGAGTCCATGATGCAATAGGGGGCTTTGATGGCGATCGTCTATACTCTACACAACTACGCAGTACACCCGTTCGATCCATATGCGAGGACATAGATGGATAATTGATGATACTGTGGAATCAAAGTGAACATATTAAGACACTTCATTGAACCGGCCTATTTGTGGAAATGGTTGAAAATGAACATAAGCTGAAGATCTCATATACTTCGCACTGGCGTGGAGTGGACCCATGACGTGCTTTGCGATCGCGATGAGAACGCGCCAACTGAGCATTATTGGTTAACATAGCACAGCATCAAAGGCAGTGGATAACCCCGATCAATCCGCTGTGCACAATAGCTGCTGGAATTACCCTGGTCGAGCGTCATCGTCGATAAGAGGCCCAATCCACTTCAAATGGAGGGGCCCTTCTCTTTTACTTTCTCCTCTCCTTCCTTCCTTTCATGTCTGAGGTCGGGAGATGGCAAATATCAAATATGGCACCGGCGCGACCGGCGACGATGTGCCCGAGATCACAAAGCCTCAGTCTATCGTCAATGGGCACGCGACACACGATGAAGAAAGTCCATTATTATCGCGACCGGACTCCGCCGAAGCGATGGTAAAGCCTTTGACAGGCGTGGGAACAATTATCGCGGTGCTTTTACTCGGTAAGATAACCAGGTTACCTGGAAGGATTAAAAGTTTCATCGGCTAATGACCCATAGGCGAGTTCATCTCCAATGCCGATGCCACGCTCGTCATGGCCGCCGCTGGCCATATTTCTTCCCAATTTGATCGATTACGCGATGCGAGTTGGCTGTCCACTGGATATACACTAGGCCTTTGTGCCGCGCAACCCATGGTGGGTGGTATCGACAGAATTCCCAATTCGCGGTTGAACCTGACGGGTGTAGTACGGCAAACTGAGTGATATCTACGGTCGAAAGCCGCTGCTGCTAGTATCCTATTTCCTTTTTGCATTAGGATGCATTATCTGGTATTTAAAGTGATGATTTGATATGAAGCATGTTTCTGACGATTTCTAGTGGCATCGGACACGATATATGGGTGGTTATTCTTGGACGTGCTGTTAGTGGAATGGGCGGTGCTGGGACGATGACCGTCAGTTCGATTATCATCACAGGCAAGATTGAACTCCAGTTCAAGCGGGAAGTCGTATTGACTGTTTCTAGATATTGTTCCCCGACGAGAAGTGGCTACTTGGAGAGCGTATGTCAATATTGCGATGACTCTCGGGCGCAGTCTCGGTGGTCCACTGGGTGGATGGCTTAGTGATACGATTGGATGGCGATGGTGAGTGAATCGTGAGGTTTCAAAGTTATGTCCTAACCACATTCAGGCTCTTCTTGCTCCAGGCTCCTTTCCTTGCTCTGGCTGCTTTCCTCGTAGTTGTCAAACTCCAGGTTGCACAAACTACACCTTCGGATGCGGCCAAAGAAGGCAAAGCAGCCCGTCTCAAACACGTGGATTTCCTTGGAACTGCTCTTCTCGGCTCATCAATTATCGCCATCACGGGCTTATTAGACCAGGGTGGCAAGTCGTTCCCCTGGCGCTCGTGGATCACCATTGTGATGGCCGGTGGTGGACTGTTGCTGCTTCTCGCATTCGTTCTGGTAGAGGCATATGTTGCCAAAGAGCCTATCTTCCCTCTTCGAATCCTCCGTCGGCCAAACGTGGCTACTAGTTATTTGATAGCCACACTGCAAATTACGGCGCAGCTGGGAATGATGTTCTCGATTCCGCTGTATTTCCAGGTCACTCAGCGCGCATCCACCACTGCATCCGGTTTCCATCTGGTTCCAGCTGTCATCGGAAACACACTCGGTGGTCTCCTTTCAGGCGTATTTATTCGGCGGACTGGGCATTTCAAGATGCTTCTCATCTTGGCTGGACTGATTGCCTCGGTGACGTATTCACTGCTCTATATACGTTGGAACGGAAGTACAGGATTCTGGGAGTCTTTGTACATCATCCCAGGTGGGATTGGCACCGGTATTGCCTCAGCTTCAGCCTTCATTGCTATGACCTCCTTATTACCATCGGAGGAAATCCCAGTGGCAACTGCCGGGTATATGCTGCTGATCAGTTTTGCTATGACGGCGGGTGTCACGACTTCCAACACCGTTCTCGGAACGGAGTTTCAGCACCAGCTTAGGGAGAACCTACATGGACCAGGATCAGAGAAGGTGGGTGCTCTAACACTTTACCAAGGATTCAAACTGACAGTGATAGGTGATTAAACGCGCACTGGCGGATACCAATTACATTTCGCATCTTACGGGGCACATTCGTGAAATTGTGGTCGATTGTTACCTCTTGGGTCTGAAGCACACATATTGTAAGTCTTCCACTCTCCCTCGCAGTACAAAACTGACGTCCAATAGTGGTGTCACTTGGCTGCTCGCTGGCTGCTGCTTTCCTGGGGCTTTTTATTCGTCATCACCAACTCTAGAGGGGTTAACCTTTCTGTGAATATTTATTACACTTGTGGATAATTACATGTGGTTGAACTTTGTGCTTTTGGTCTGAATATACAATACATTTCAGTTCCGAAGAAATAATATATATTCCAAAAAACAAGCCCGGTCATAGACTAGGGAGATATTCCAGAGCCACGAGAAAAAGGAAGCTAGCTATGGGGCCAGGCGCCTGGCCAGATAGTGTATGCCATCTATATCAACAGAGTAAACCATCGCCCTCAAACTACTTCCAAGTGTCATTCTCCGTCGCAGCCGTGCTACAGGCCGGCACGGTGTAAGACCGGTTCGGGTCACTTTCCCACTCAATGGTCCCATCGCTCTCAACGCGAATATACTTGTATTCAAAGCTGGCCCCAGCCGGGAGATTAACAGTTACGTACCAGAGATGATTGGAGCTAGTGTACTTGTCTGAGCGCAGGGCAACTGCAGCGCTCGTGTCCCAGTTACCAAGTGCATCGATCGAACCTGCTATTTTGATGCTTTCGCCAAACACAGTAGTCGCAATGAGCTCAAATGTGACTGCCACGGAAGTCGGGGTAGGACACGAGGTGCTTGTCGTTCTGGTGGTCGTCGCAGTCCGCGATCCGCTGGTCAGAGTACTCGGCCAGTTGGTGTTCGTCGCGGTGGCGTATGTGCCAGTCGCGGAAGTTGGTTTGCACGTGGCTGGAACGCTGCTAGCAGACGTTTCACCCCAGGCAGCTGGGACAATTGAGTTGCGACGCATGTTCGCTGTTAGCAGGGCGGCGTATGACCAGGTCAAATCACGCGCGGACAGCGGCGAGCCATCGGATTTGGAGAACTGCTCCGACATGGAGCCGTTGGTCATGGCGTATTTCTCCTAGGTACATAGTTAGCATTGCCAAGGGTGTTGGCAGGGACGTATACTTACCACAAGGCTGACATATCCATCGGCATAGGTCTTGACTGCGCTAACAATAGAAGAGTAGGTTGCACTGGACGAGGAGTATGTTCCGGTGGCAGCGGAGCTATATACATCCTTGAAAAAGGGAAGCGAGACGCTGCTAATTGTAAGAGAGCCAATGCGGTTCCACTGGTACAGAGCATCGTAAAGGAGCTCGGCCGCAGCCAGAGTACACAGATACCAGGGGTTGCCATTGTAGTAAGAGTCCTCTGGGTAGCGACCGACTGATACAGCCTCGCCTTCAGCAATACCCGAGTTAAGGGTATAAATTGAACGAAAAGAATCGGTGACCACCTTGTGGTTAGCCAACGCTCGAGCCGAGCAAGGCTGAAAAGTCGTATCATCGCAGCCCGCTTCAGGGTCAAAGGTGTGAATGCTGCCAAGAAGCGTATTGGCATCCTTGCCCGTGCGGCTACTGCCAAAGTTGGCCAGTGTGTATGATCCTGTCCAGAAGGACTGCAGGAAGCACAACACCTGGGGTGCCTGGGAGTCGCAGTACGCGCAGGAAGAGCCGACTTGGGAGGCAAACTTGCTCCCTTCAACCAAGGCGCGATGCTGCACTGCAATTGTGAAGAAGGAAGACCCGCTCACTTCCTCCCAAAGATCTATTGATTATATGAGTACAGAATGCATTGGTGGGAAGATGGAGCGTTACCAAAGCCAGTGTTGTTCCAATACTGTGCCACGTAGGAGAGATCGTTGCGCACAATCGGCCAGATAATATCTGTCACTTGAGCTGTGTGGCCATTATCCTGCATTACTTATGTCAGTACAGTTGCATCTGAAGTGTAGAGAAACATACGATCAACCACTGGCCAAAGGCAATCAAAGCCGTGGCTCGGAGAGCGGGACCGTCACGCTGAGGCCGTCCCCAAGAGCCGGTGAATGCAGTCTCGTCAACATTAAACTTGGGTTCACCCAGGCCACCATTCGAAAGGGCGCCCGATGGATTGGACACAGTCTGGATATAAGCCTGGGCATTGATGTATTCCTCGATCACATCGAGCAAATCACCATCACCATTCTTGAATAAATCGATCAGCACCTTTAAAGTCAGAGCCGAGTCGCGAGTCCAAGTATAGTAATCTGTATAAAATATGTTAGTTTGATTCTTTGATGGGTTCAGTCACTTACAGTCAGGGCTGTCGGTACTAGGACTGGCAATCACAATGCCCGACTTTGCACTTGCGGCATACACGCCATTTCCCCCGATATTATCGAGAATGCCCTGTCGCGCAACAGTCGTCTCCGATGCCAACCAAGTGTCCAAGGTACCAGCGGCCAGTGCCAACTGCGGTGTAGCCAACACCGTATAGCCGAGAGTCAACGTGCATAGCGTAGTCCAGATGGGAGCCATTATTCATATAGATGTATCTCGTGCTATAGAATAGGGTTAACGTTGATTCTAGGCTCGGTTGCTGAATCTCGCTTTGTCAGGTTTGAAATGACCATGATTCCCAACTGTTGCAGGTGGCAGGGATAGTTATGCGGGGGAAGCGAAATGCAGAAAAGCGGAGATTCACGGAGTCCGGAGTAAACTAGTCAATTAGTTGACTAGCTCACCGCTAGCTCATTGGTTGATTATCACGCTAAGTGATCAAGTTGCTGGGGATCTGGAATTCCCTTTCGAGATCGTCGATATTGTAAGACGAGTGTAGTTTTGCCTAAATACGGTCCAAAGTATGCGGATTCACAGTCCCCGTTAACGCCGCAAGAACAATTCCGATGTCGTAGACATACAGGTCATCGGCATTGCTACTCGCCATCCACCATAAGCCGTCAAGCTGGCCTCGTTCTGCTAGAAAAAGCCTTGTATTTCTTCAGTAATTCATAACTGGTGCTTGGGTCTCAGCTGGATGAACCTTTCCTATACGGTTTTGAGCGCTTTCAGCATGAATTAGCGCAGGTCCAGGGTGTGAAACAGCCGAGACTATACCAACATTACCAATCACATCATTGGCTCTGTACTTTGACAATTGTTTGCGTAGGTAAAGGCTCATGCCGTTATAGCACTTAAAACAACACAGTGATAAGCTTAACTTTGCAATGTCGTAACCAAATTGATATCATTCTTCGCTCATGCGATCATTCCTCGTATAGATTATAGACAGATAAGTAGTTGTTATAAACAGCCTTCCTTGGCCACTAAATATGCAAAGCCTTGGTATTCTCCAAGATAAAGTCAAAGACGGGTTGTCGAAAATCATCAGCCAGTAAAGCACCATGATCACTGAAAAAGTGCATAAGGCTGTGATTCCCACTCCACTGTGGCCAGTCCATGTAGTCGGCTCGAGAGTTGGGATCTTGGTCATAGATGAATGACAGGTAGTATGAATGGATTGATTGGGATGCGTAGTTTGGTAGTATTCCATAGAATACTTGAAACACGTCGGATCCATGGAAAGTACCCAGTATCGGAGTCCCGTAGTCGTATGATGCCAGGTATGACCAGAAGGGGACGTCGGGTTTTGCATTTTTGGCGAGTGTTAGGAATACGCGCCTGGTGATGGTGAAGCTGATGTCGCCTAGGAGTGCGGCAATGCGCTTGTACTGGGGATACCAATTGTTGAAGCCACCAGTGCGGAAGGGTGAGCCGTGGACTGTGCTGTCTGGGTATTTGGACACTAGTTCCTGGAGCTGGGCTCGGGTTGCGTCGAAGAAGAAGATGTTTTGCAAATAGTCCACGATCTCCTCAGTGGTTGTAATGTTGACTTGCGCCAGCGAGAATATGGTACCTTCATCTTCCTGATCGCCGATGATGAAGGGCACAGAAGCGTATCTGCCACTTTCTACTAGTTTTTCCGGCGAGTCCGTCAAGACCTTGCCATCTGGTCGAGGTAGGTATGGCAAAGAAACCGAGGTGTAGGAAACGTCATTGGGAAAGGAGTTGGCTGCATCCAGGAAGCTCGTATAATCCAAATCACGCAGACACGCTAGTGAGTCTTCCGAATTGTCACAGCCGGCATGCTTCACCACATGGTCAAATACAGCTTGTCCTTTTGGACAGTCCACCGGATCGGCAGGAGTGATACTGCCAGAGTTCATGATTGCGCCGCGGAACAGTGGGGAGCCATTATAGGTGTGGTTGCCGTCATACAGGGCGATCTGATTGAAGACCGAGATGGCACCGGCGGATTCTCCCCAGATAGTCACCTTGGAAGGGTCGCCTCCGAAGGCTTCAATGTTATCCGCAACCCACTCCAGAGCCCGTCGCTGGTCGAGGAGACCCAGGTTGGCGGACCCGTCTTTGAGGATCTCGGAGCCAGGCATGAAGCCAAACGCGCCCAGACGATAGTTCATAGTCACAAAGATTATAGGCATGTTCAAGTTCACAGAGGCAGTGACGAAGCTAGAGCCATCGTACATTGTGGTTGATCCAGTTTCAAAGCCACCACCATAGATCCAAACCAAAACCGGCAGTTTGGCATCAGCTTTGGTCCCAGCCGGACGGCGAATGTTCAGAGTTAGACAGTCCTCTCCCGCATTGGTGATGGTTTGAAAGATTGGAATATTGGACAGTTTTGCAATTACCGACGTGGGAAAATCGCTGGTGTCGGTGTCCATGGAAAATTGAGGACACGATTTGGCCTGCAAAGTCGCCTGTATAGCACCCATAGGGCTCTTTATCGGATTCGGGGGCTTCAGTCGAAGCGGCCCTGTCGGGGGCTGTGCGAAGGGGATTCCATTAAAATTATCGATCTTGTTCGGTCCAGTCGAGCCAAGAATGGTCGCCTTGGGATGCGAGATTGTGATCGTAGGGGCACCATCACTCTTAGCGGGAGCTGCGAGAACTGCAGGTAACAAGAATAAAAGAAACAAAAACAGCATATTCACTTTGCTGTTAAGGTGGAAAGAGCCACGACGTGACTCGAGGTTCCTTGCCTCTCAGGGTTGGGACAAGGGCGAAGGGATACATTATAAACCATCCCCACATCTCCAGCCGCCTCGAGGATCGAGGCATCCACAGTCCTTCATAGCATTAGTGGAATGAACATGCGGTGTCCTAGCAAAGTAAATTTCAACGAGTCATCGCGCTCGTCTTGGAAGATCCCCTGAAGAGGCGCATCGAACAGCCTTTCAGGATCAGGAATTGAGGGTCATGCGACATGAGCCATCACAGACCTTCGTGAAACGGGAGGCTTCCACCTCATGACGATTCTCGACAGATTTCTGGTTGGACACAATCTCCGCTCAGCTCGATCTCCACCCGTGGGCGTCACGAACCACTTACTCACGCAGTAGTGCAACACGCGAGTCGAAATCGATCTCGACCCGCTCGGTTAATCTGCAGGCAAGGGATAACATTTTAGGGCGTGTGTCGGTATGCACGATGACACAGCTTGGCAAATCCTGAACAGACTGAGGAACATCCCTGCCTTTGCAGGCAGACTGGTGGAGCTGCCGATCGCATGCTGAGTTGAAGAGTAGATGTGATCTGTTCCTTGGTGTCCCGCTGTCCCACTTGTCGATGTAGTAAGAGAGTGAAGGGCGGTGAAAAATCATTGCTTCGCCTTGTGCCTGCATAAATCGGAGAAACAAAATTCCAGCAGCTATTAATAGGCAGGATGTTACACAAACCAATAATCCACCGCATATAAAATAGCCTCTCTTGGTGCATATGTTTACGCGTTTAGTTGGCGGCGAGAAATGAAGATTTGATTCCCAGAATTGAATCAGTGCTCCGGTCATTGCGACCATAATGTGTTGGCGGTTTGCTACGGTCACCGAGACGCCCAGCTTCGGACGTAAATGGAGCCATCGTATTTCTACGGGTTTCCATGCGGCATACTCTATAGTATGACCGGGATATAGTATGGTCCACGTTGGAGCATGCGGCTCTGTCTATATTGCCCAATGAAGTGATACCTATTGCTTTGAGGTATTGTATTGCTGTCAAGTAGTTATATGACTTCATGGAATCATTAGTATCCGACTGCTACTCCCAATTCAAAAATCTCGTGTTCCGCCGACCGTACGTGATGTTCTCTTCGAACCAAGCCGTCCACGGCACACATATGAACACGGTAATCAACGCGGAGCACCGCTGCTTCATTTGGATTTGGCGACGTGGGCCGCGAGGCCGTCAGAATCTCGGTGGGGCACTACCCATGGGACGGATGAGTTAAAGCGTGGCAAAGTAACCAAGGAGCCAACGACTCCAATAAATGTCCCAATGGTGCAGGAATCACTGATGGAACCCAAGTACGAATATCACGCTACCGTGCGATTGCCTGACAATCCTCCGATGGATACCTTGGACGCGGTGATCGGCCGGGTGATCACCGTACATATCAAAAAAGAGATATTGACGATCGTATTCTTGATATCAAGAAGACGAAGCTGATCGCGCCCTGTAGATACTACCAGCACACAGTTGTGACGGAAAGTTGACATGGTGATCCCCGGCATGTCCGAGGATGTCCTATATGGGTTAGAGGGAAGTGCGAAGCGCAATCGCGAGGCCGGACCACGGAATCAGTAATCAGGGCATTTGACCCGAGCCAAGCTAGGACTGGTTCCAGAAAGAAAACGGCTTGAATCATAGCAATGTCTCATCATATTCAGGTCGAGCGTAATAGGCCATTAGATACATGTGTTTTACCAATATTGGCTGTTATCAGGCGATAGTTCGAGACCCTGCATGGAAGCTCGGTGTCGTCCGATAGGGATCCGTTCGAAGATGCCAATGTGCAGCCACAAATCACAGCTCTGCTCGCTTCGCCTATCTTGAAGCTACGGTTCAGCCAAGACTCGAGGTTACACTAGGACCTGCCAGCCAAGCAACGCGAGCCAAGCCCGCCAAGAAGATGCAGTCCGGAGCGCCAAACGCACAGAGCACGAGTCCATTGGATATCAGGAAGGCGGGACGTGGATTCTCTCTTTGGCCATTCGTATTAACCTTACTCTATTGTCAAAAATGGTCTTATCTCGCGTGATATCGGCCCCAGCCGCAACTTCCAGATATCCTCGTGGACCGTCGGACCCTCAGACGCCATGCGCCATGCTGCGTATGGCTATAGCACTGGCCCGGCTACTGACGGCCTGATCTCCTTTCAGCCAATTGTCCGACTCGGGATACTTCAAAGTCCAATACAACACCCAAGCGCTTTGAGGTTAGCGTTATCAAAAGGACGGTGGCGTGGGGAAGCGCAACCTTCCAGAAGGAGCCCTAATCTCCTGACTTTGTGGCTTTAAAAGGGCCGCACTTGCCCTTTTGAGATCACCTTGTCTCTTTCAACTCAACCAAGATGAACGCGTCCGATGCGGTCGACCTGGCCGAGGAAGCCAAGTCCAGGGCTATCGCACACGATGTCGCCATCAGTGAGAAACATCCCGACATCGAGCCCGCACCTGTGCAGAGAGTCTCCTCTACTCACGACGAAGACGACGCTCTCCACAAGATCTACCCAAATGAGGAAGATCTCCAAACACTGCGACGCGTTGCTGGCAAGGTTCCATGGACTGCCTACACGGTGGCATTTGTCGAGCTCTGCGAACGCTTCTCCTACTATGGCACAACGGCCGTCTGTATGTTTACGGCTCCTCCAGCTTGTATCTCTATCTAATTTGAAATAGTCGTGAACTTTATCCAGCGTCCTCTGCCAGCAAACTCTACTACGGGTGCACTTGTGGCGGGTTCGGACTTTAGCAGCGGTGTTCCTGGCGCCTTGGACATGGGACAGCGGGCGTCGACCGGTCTGACCTTGTGTGAGTGACCCGAATTACCAGCCGAATGTACGCTGACGATACAGTTAACCAATTTTGGTCCTATATCATGCCCTTAATGGGTGCCTACGTGGCTGACCAGTATTGGGGTCGGTTCCGCACCATCTTTGCATCCATTGGCGTGGCCCTGGTTGGTCACTCCATTCTGATCATCTCGGCCATCCCAAGCGTTATCTCTAGCCCGGGTGGCTCGATCGCATGTTTCTCCATCGGTTTGGTGATTATGGGCGTGGGTACAGGTGGTTTCAAGTGAGTCTCCTGTTGTCAATTGCTGCGCCGCCACTAAACTTCTGCACAGGTCCAACATTTCTCCCCTCATTGCAGAGCAGTACGGAGACGAGAGGCCCTATATTCGAGTCGAGTCCAACGGCGAGCGCGTCATTGTTGACCGCGCTGCGACAGTCTCTCGCATCTATCTATACTTTTACCTGATGATCAATGTTGGCTCGTTGACGGGTCAGATTAGCATGGTCTATGCCGAGCGCTACGTCGGTTTCTGGCTCTCCTATCTTCTCCCCACAATCATGTTCTGCATCTGCCCGCTCGTTCTTTTCCTTTGCAAATCCAATTACAAGGTCGTCCCTCCCACCGGTTCCGTGTACTCGCAGGCATTCAGGCTGTGGCAGCTGGCGATGAAGGGCCGCTGGTCGCTCAACCCCCTGCGCCTGTTCCAGAGTACCGCCGGCTCGGGTGACTTCTGGCACAATGTTAAGCCCAGCCAGCTGGGTACGAATAAGCCGGAATGGATGACTTTTGACGACGAGTGGGTGGATGAGGTACGACGTGGACTCAAGGCGTGCAAGGTTTTCCTCTGGTATCCGCTTTACTGTAAGTGTACCTCTTCTGTTACCATGGCCCTCGCTGATGCAGTCTAGGGCTGGCCTATAACCAGATGCTCAACAACCTGACCTCACAGGCGGCCACCATGCACCTGGGCGGCGTGCCAAACGATATTATCAACAACCTGAACCCGTTCGCCCTCATCATCTCCATCCCCATCTTCGACAGACTCATTTACCCCTGTCTGCGTTGGATGGGATTTAACTTCACTCCTATCAAGCGTATCACAGCCGGCTTTTTTGCGGCCGGCTGCGGAATGATCGTCGCGACGGTCACCCAGTACTATATTTACAAGATGGGACCCTGCGGCAAGGAAGCCAACTATTGTCTCGAAGTCGAGGGAAAGTATACCAACATCTCGGTCTGGGTACAGACTCTGACCTACGTGCTGGGAGGTATTTCGGAGATTTTTGCATCAATTACTTCGCTGGAATATGCCTTTACCAAGGCTCCTCGCAACATGCGATCCCTCGTGCAGGCCGTGGCGCTCTTCATGAATGCTATTTCCGCTGCCATAGGCCAAGCATTGGTTGGTCTCTCGGCGGATCCCCTGTTGGTGTGGAACTACGCTGTCGTCGCTATTCTCGCATTTGTCGGCTGTGCAGGATTCTGGTTGACCAATTACAAGTTGGATCGGGAAGAAGATTCGTTGAATATGCTGCCACAGAGTGGCTACGAGGGACGCCAGACGGTTGATGAGGAAAAGTAGGAGACAAGAAAGTGAAAGTTGTAAAGTGTAGATTGAAACTCACTATTACAGTGTTATTCCTAAGGCTTCATGTCTGTACCTAACATGGCAATGACAAACATATTCTTATTCTTCTTCATTCGTTATCCTCAACATCGTCTTTCGCGGCTGTCTAGAAATTATCCCTTTGCTTCTTCACAGACGTATTGGACTGTTTCCCACGGCGTTAGGTGCCAGCCGGCTAAAGACCCTAGCGAGTGGTACGGTCGAGCACATGGTTAACTACTATGGGTACAAACCGCGCAAAGAAAAGCACGTCCAAAAGTGCGGATATAAGAAAGTACCACATTACAGACCTTTGGATAATTAAGTCAGAGAAGGCCAAAAAAAGAAAAAAGCAAAAAAAGAAGAAGAAGAAGAGGACCGTCGGAGTCCAACCTCTCGTTGGTTCTAGCATCAGCTTTTTCAGCCAGTCGAACCCGCTACAGTGGGAATTCTTTGGGTCGGATGCTGAGCTAATTCCCACTAGGCCACAGTGGAGGAGCGGTTGAAGATGACAATTTACTGAGATATAGAGGAAGCCTTCCCCACTTCCCCAACTTTGCTACAGTCCATCTTCAATTCTATTGGTTTTCCCGGATACACGTGATTAGTGGATCCATGTATACGTTTGGGCAAATAATGTCAAACCAGAGAACTAATTAACTAACTACACCACTCGTGTTGCATGCATGGAGAGATGGAAAGATGATGCATTCGACTATCGAAACTAGGGACTAGTTAACTAGTTAGTGATGGTGATGTGGTGAGTAAGCACCCGCACCATAGTTAACAACTCGCTGACCGTGTCACTGTTTATCGTCGTCGCTCTTTACAAGCTCCTCGGTTGAGTCACCGGCATCGAGGCCATTGTCCAAATTGGCTTCTCTGAGTGTCGAGTGCTTCGAGTGTTTCGCGTGCCTTTATCACCCTCCTCTGATGCCTCTTTCCTCTATCAGTCCACTGTTAATGCCAATGGAAGAAAATTGTGCAGACCATTAACTATGCCTGCTTGTCTTGTGAATCTCCTCTCACCTCATCAGCTTCGGGTTGAGTATTCGTCTAGGTGTCATTTAATCGGTCGTCAATTGCAGGACATGGATGTCGAGATGCTAGATCCGTCACGGACAATCGAGATTTCATCTGTGTGAATATGAATGATCAGTGGGAAATTGAGTCTCAATTTCACTTTCTTCTACACTAGAGTAAGCTGGTTCTTGTTTCGAATGTTCGGATTTATCGAATGTCATTAACATGGCATCTGGGTCGGAGCTCAAAAAGATCTAAAAGATACATAGCGAAACATTGCATCTCCAGGCGCCAGTCTACAAAATCGTGACGTAGGTATATACGGGTATCATCACATACAACCACCACGAATCACCACTCATTGCACCTTAGAACGGAGACGGAAACTCGGCCCCTGCACAAACTCCAGCCCGCTATCAATGTCGCCCTTGAGAGCAAACTGGATATCCTTGGAGTAGTGGTCGCGCGGCTGCCAGGGTGCCTGGTCAGCAGCCATGGGGAGGGTGCGCTGAGCGACGGTGACATAGGTCGAGTTGAGGTTGAGCAGGGGTCGTTCCTGGAGAGTCTCGGCCTGGGATGGTTGAAGACGGGGTGTAGCGGCGACAAGCTTGCGGGATTCCAAATTCTGAATTAACCGGGTGACGAATTGGGCGGTCGCATCTGCTCCTAGGGTCCATGAGGCGTTGGTGTAGCCAATGACGAAGGCGGCATTGGGGAGGTCCTGCAGCATGACGCCGTTCCATAAGTACTTGGAGCCAACGTCGATCTTCTGCCCGTCTACGGAGAGAGCGGAGCCACCGGCGATTTGCAACTTGAGACCCGTCGCTGTGATGATGATATCAGCGTCAAGGGAGTCGCCCGAGTTCAAGATGATGCCGTTTTTGGTGACTGTTTTGATGGTGTCGGTGCGGACATCGGCCTTGCCTTTACGTAGGCACCGGAAGAAATCTCCATTGGGGGAGACACACAACCGCTGGTCCCAGGGGTTGTAGAGCGGCTTGAAATGCGGGTCGTGGGGGATATGTGCGGGGAGTTGGCGACTGACGCGCCTTTTGAGGAGCCAGCGGGAGAAGTTGGGGAAGCCTTGGCAGAAAAGGTAGAACAAGCGGGAGGTGAGGATCCAGATGAAGCGCTGCATACGCTGGTAGACAGAGGTGGGCAGGATATAAGCCAACCAGCGGCTTGCGACACGGTTCGGAAGGGATATAATGTAGGTAGGACTGCGCTGGAGCATGGTGACGCGCTGGGCCTTGTCGGCCAAGTTGGGGAGTAAAGTAATCGCGGTAGCTCCACTGCCGATGATGACGATCTTTTTGTCGGAGTAGTCGAGGTCCTCGGGCCAGAATTGAGGGTGAATGATCTGGCCCTGGAAGTTATCTAGACCGGGGATATTGGCCTCCAACGGCTGGTTGTAATTGTAGTAGCCAGTGCCGAAGATCACGTAGCGCGCGGTAAGAGTTTTGGGATTTCCATTAGCCTCGACGACGTTCAGGGCCCAAGTGTTCTCTTCGCTGGACCAGTCGGCCGACTGCAGCTTAGTGCGGTAGAGAATGTGCTTGTCGATGCCGAACTTTTCAGCGGTGGCGCGCACGTAGGACTTGATGGCGGAACCCTCCGCGATGGGATTGTTGCGGTTCCACGGGTTGAAAGAAAAGCCAAAGGTGAAGAGATCCGAGTCGGATCGGATACCGGGGTATTTGAACAGATCCCAAGTGCCGCCCAGGTCATCGCGGGCCTCGAGAATGGCATAGCTAATCCCGGGCAGCTGTTCCTGCAGACGGTACGCGGCATTGATGCCGGAGATGCCCGCACCGACGATGACAACGTCGAAGCGCGTTTCGGACTGCATGGCGTGGCCGTTCATGTGTAGGTATGAAGCTGGACTTGGAGGCGGAGGGAAGTGCAATTTACATTCTTAAAAGGAATTCACATGCCTCGGTTCACGATGATCGACGGTGGATTGCCGTGGTTTGGATCTGTGTTTGGCGGGGGCGGCGACATTCTACTGAATATGGTAAACCACTTGTGACGAGACCTGGGGATCTGGACAGTCTAAACATTGATACTCGGTCCCTTTGTTATTCCACCCAAAGCACGAGTACCTGGTCCCTTGGTGTATTGAATGTCATAATGGTGGTAGTAGTAATGGCGATGGTGTCAGGTAGTTACATTACAGCTTGCTATATTCACCTACTTGTATAGTTCTACTTTCCATCACTCCCATTGTCCCCATTTGACGGTCATAACACACTTTCACACAGTCTCGGTCTCATCAGGACTGTCTCCACTCCCCACTATGAACCGCCTCGGTCCCAACGGAAAATTGAATGCGAATCCATACCGCAATGGGATAGCACTGCGAGATCGTCTTCCCCGAGGTTCACACGTGTGAAGCCCTAGCTAATAGCCCTTTATCAGGGTGTTCGTGGTTGCCATGTCCATGTCTATACCCATGTCTATATTCACGTCCACGTTCACGTTCACGTCCATGTCCGTGTCGCCATGTCGCTGTCCTCGGTGAAATTTACTCTCCTGCAGAAGCTGGACATTCTGCCTGCCGTCGCGTCAATCCTGCTCGCCGGCTTCTATGCTCTTCTGACAGGTCTCTGGCGCACCGAGCGCCAGGCCAAGACCCTGTTCCTGCATTTTGGCTATGCCATGATGCGCAAGGCCACCGCACGACTGTCGCCGTTACAGCTGCAGTACCTTTCGCCTACCTCAGACAAGATGTATGAGCGATACGCCAAGAATAATCGCATTCAGCCCCAGACGGTAGAATTGGGCTACGGTGCCCTCGGCCACTGGGTCGGCGACCGCAATGCGACCAACGTGCTAGTATGGTTCCACGGTAAGCATCATGAAGACGTCCTAAGAATGCCTTATTGATACTTGCAGGTGGTGGATTCAGTCTGCCCGCCAACATGGCCTACTTCAAGTTCTACTCGCACGTCGTGCGCGATCTCGAACGCGCCGGCAAAAGCATCGCCATCTTCAGCCTAACTTACACCCTCGCCCCAGGAGCCACCTACCCAACGCAACTGAAGCAGGCCGTCGCCGCCGTGCGCTACATCCTCTCCCAGCCCGACCGGGACCCGGCTACCGTCTTCCTTGGCGGTGACTCCGCCGGCGGCAACCTAGTCGGCGGCGTACTCTCCCACGCAGCGCACCCACACCCGCAAATCGAGCCCTTGTCACTCGGCGGCAATTTCGGCGGCGCGGCCATGATTGCTCCATGGACACTCATGGACACGGAATTCCCAGACGAGGCCTACCACGGCGGAGACATAATCACGCAGGCTGTCGCGCAGCCGTGGGCATCTGCGTACTTAGGCACTGCCACGCGCGACAACTACACAGATCTGTCAAAGGCGCCGACAGACTGGTACGAGAGCTTCCCAGTGAACCAGGTTCTGATCACGGGCGGTGGGAACGAGATCCTGTTGCCGATTATTCAGGACTTTGCGGAGAAGTTTAAAAAGGGATTCCCTGATGTGGAATTGCTGATTGGACATCGTGAGTGCCATGTAGCGCCAATTTACAATCTGGAGCTTGGAGATAATACCGAGACGGAGCAGGGAAAGAAGGTCAAATCGTGGTTGACCGAGTTGGCGCGGTAGAGTCGGGGGTATACGATCTGGCAGAGACCGGCGTGCAGTGTTTATCATCTGAATACGGCAGGCGATAGAGAGCATGATATGATTTTTGTCCTACCCTAACCTCAGAAATCAGGTTTCTACATTTTCTGGTACCCTGAAGGTGTCTATTTTCTTACATACGGAGATTTCAGGTTTTAGTTTCCATAGTAAAACTGCGGGTTCTAACCCAATCAAGTCACTCTAATGTCGTACAACTAAGCCCTCTGAATATATCCCTGCTTAGAACGCGTCAGTCTCGATTATTCGATACCCTGCGACCTCCCTGACCGTTCTGCAGCACCACCATCCATCTCTGCGACCGCGACCGCGAATAAATAAGGAGTCGTGTAATTCTTATCGTAGTGCGGGCATCCATATCGTTTGAGACCTGGTTCAAGTTGACTACATGTGCTCCTTGTCCCCTCGATGAGCCTATCTGATGTGACGACTCATCGCGCGTCGGCTTTACATTAAGGTATCACACGCTAAGCACTTCCAGTCCTTGAAGCGAGATATTCAAGACCTTGTAGTGCGACCGGTCTAGCATCCGGATCATTAGGATGCTTCTTTTTGATATGGCCACTGCAACTTTCGATTTGAGTATACTGCCTGTTGCAACGGGAGCACTGCCATTTCATAGACCGTGACTCGGTAGCGCTGGATCCGGGACCCTGTTCGTTTGACGGTTGAGGGTGGGTTGCTAAATACAGATAGCATGTTTGGTATATCGCTGTCTCAAACGGACAGATTGGGTAGATTTATACCTATATCAGCATATTAGCATTGATAACATAAACTGGCGTTAAAAATATAATGTTTAGGACCTTGTATTGCTACCTCTGGAGCAGTAGAATGATCGGAAGGTTTTTGTTTGATGTAGTGTTAGGTCAAAAGGCGCACCGATTTTTCCTAAGAATCGAGGGATTATTGCGTTTTCCTTTGATTTAATATTATACTTTCTCTTAGTTTTCTCTCACTTATTTTTTTTGGTTTGCTCTTATCTCTTCAGTTGAGTATAGATAAGGGACCGTCTACCGTTGAGATCTAGCTCTAACCGGAGACACCGACCTATACTGCTAACTCTGGGGGAGTGCCCGTAGCATAATAGATTCATATCTATATTTCTAGAGGAGGTCTTAGGGCCTATAGATAGAGTAATTAGGGCCCCGCAATTGCCGGGGGTGGTGGAAGGTAGACGACAAGGTTAGAAACGTCTTAAAGCACGATTCAGGGCCTTAAACTCTATGCATGTCCGATCCGGAATACGATGAGCCTGACTCCCCTTCATAGCTCACCTCGACTATACGTTCTCAGTTACAACTCGGAGCAAAACCATTCAAAGTTGAATAGATACAGTAACGGACGTGGTATCATATCGCATATATTCGGGTATTTACAAAACCTAGTTTTCACACTTTACAAACCCTCCTTCTGCTGCACATCGCGTAGTTTCCGCAGCGATCCCGACACAACGGACCGGATACCCTCCTGCAACCAGCTCGGCAGGCCACGCACCAGGCTGGCAACGTTCTGGTTAGCGGGCAAAATAACCTGGCCGCTGTTTTGCGTGAGGATTTGCTTGCAGATGGCGTCCGAGACTGTCTGGACGGTCATAATGGGCTGGCGGAAGTGGGATTCGTTGTCGGTCAGCATCTTGATCATGGGGGTGCGAACCCACATGGGGTGGATGATGCTGTGATAGTCAGTATATTCTACGTAAGTACCAGGGTAGGATGTTACCTGGTGCGGACTGCCGGTGCGCGGTACCAAGCCTTCAGCTCCTGACGCAGACTCTCGTGAAAGGCCAGGGCGCTGGCCTTGGAACCGCAGTAGTCGGCCATTTCGGCCAGTCCGACGAAACTAGCCATACTGGCGATGGTCACGATGTGGCCGTGGTTGGCACGGATCATAGCCGGCAGGAACTCCTTGACCATAAGGAAGTGGGAGATGGTGTTGACCTCGAACGTCTGGCGGATTATTGCTTCTGGCTCATCGAGAATAGTACCATCGTGAGCGACACCGGCGTTGTTGATCAGGACGGTGGGATCACCGTGGTCGCTGCGGATAGCCTTGGCAACCTCGGCGATGTTGGCAGAGGAGGTGATATCAGCACGATAGAAGGTGACGTTGGCCGGGAGTGTAAAGTTCGGCTCATTGATATCGAGGATCACTACGCGCACACCGGTCTTTGCCAGATCCTCCATGACCTGCTTGCCGATTCCGCTGCAGCCACCGGTGAGGAGAACAATCTCGCGCGCAGGCTGCCAGCGCTCGCTGCGAGTCCAGTTGTTCAGGGACCATTGCGACAGGGACTTGTTCACAGAGCGCAGAATCCCCAGAGCTAGCAGGCCACCTAGCGCCTTTTGGGTGAGTGGCTTGACTAGTAGCTCCTGTGCGGGCCCGGGGAGCTGCGCAAAGGCTGTTAGGGAATATTGCTTAACAAGATCGAGGGACATGATGGTGAAGTTGAGTTGAGAATGAGATGAGGTGGGGACAGAGCCTTCAACTTTATCAACTTCAAGCGTGTCACACGTAACACGGTCGCGAGGTACAGAGCCTCGGCTTATCAAATTCTGGTTCCAGAAGAAGGGATCAACATGTTAAACTATAAATGGAAAGGGATGCGAATGGATCCACCGTCACATGTTTAGTCGTCCCATCGCTAATTCGGTAATTATCCTCCGGTTCGATTAGAATACGGGGATTTTATGATATCATGTCGCATATTCCTGATACTCGGCGAAGTCTAAGTCTACTTGTGGTCTCTGATCTACTACTTGCAGATGTACAACTGTGATTCATTCACGTTCTAACCGAGTATGACCGAGGCCGTCGATCAGTGGGGTTGAAAGTCTTGTTGCACTTTCCTTCCACTTTTTGTTTACTATTCTCTACTTCTGACTCTATACTCTGTACTGTTCTGTTCGCTATGGCGGCCGGCGAGAGTCTCCCTGCCCTATTGGCCTTTTCCCTCGTCGAGGCCTATTTCCTCCAGCGAACCGTCTTTGCCGATGAGACATTCGGGACAGTCTCGCTGGGTGTCTTGGGCGTAAATGTCGTGCTCAAGGGCTTCTACAGTCTGCTCATTTGGCCCTTTTTGATAAACCCGCTGCGCCATCTGCCTACGGTTCCGGTATGACCACAATCAGAACCCCTATACTGAATAGCCACTAACTTCACAACAGGGCTCCATGAACCATGCCAAGTTCATCTTTGACTCCCCACGCGGTCGGCTACCGCTGCACTGGATGAAGACCATTCCCAACGACGGTCTTATTCACATGCGCGACACCATTAACCAGAGCTATCTGGTAGCCACGAACCACCAGGCTCTGCTGGATATCATGAGTACCAACACGTACGACTTTGAGAAGCCCTGGCGTGCGCGTAATTTTCTCGCTCGTATTCTCGGTTTTGGTCTCATCCTGTCCGAGGGTCCCGCTCACAAGAAGCAGCGCAAGGCTCTAACGCCAGCATTCAATATCAAGAATATTCGCGCCATGTATTCCCTCATGTGGGACAAGACCAACCAGCTCCTGGTCGAGATGGAGAAGGAGCTCAAGTTGAGCCCGATGGAGGGCACTAACCCGGACGATGGCCTTGGGAAGCTGGAGATGGGCGTTTGGGGAAGGTAGGCATCATTCCAGAGTAGAGTAGAATGGAGTATTCGCTAACCTTCACAGTCGTCTGACCCTCGACATCATCGGCCCAGCTGCTATGGGTCGAGACTTTCGCTCGCTTCAAAACTCCGACAACAAGGTCGCGGAGAGCTTCCTTAGGATTCTCGAGCCGACTACCGAGAAGATGGCCTACCTGGCTATGAACTTCACCCTGCCCCAGTGGATCGCCCAGCGTGTGCCCTGGCGTCTGAACCAGGTTATCGCCGACGAGACTGGCTTCCTGCGGAGTCTCTGCACCGACATTGTCCTTGAGAAGCGACAGTTCCTAACCGACACCAAGGCATCGGCCAGGGATCTCGAAGCGGACATTCTCGGTACGATGATGCTGGGCGGTGATTTCTCCGACACCGAACTGGTGGATCAGATGTTGACCTTTTTGGCCGCCGGAGTGAGTTTCCTTTCGTCTCTCTATCCTCCACTGTTAACCCATCCCAGCACGAAACCACTGCGGCCGCCCTAACCTGGGCTTGCTATTTGATGACCCTCCACCCGGAATACCAGGAGAGACTCCGCGCCGAAATCCGCGAGAAGATCCCCTCAGCCGACAGCCCAATCACCTACAGCGACCTCGAATCCCTCCCCCTCCTCAATGGCGTCTGCCAGGAAGTTCTACGCCTATACCCCACCGTCCCAGCCACGATCCGCGAATCCGTCCGCGACACGACAGTAGCAGGAAAGCATGTCCCCAAGGGAACGCGCCTCATCCTATGTCCGTACGCAATCAACCGCTGCCCACTATTCTGGGGCGACAGCGGCGAGGAATTCATCCCCGAGCGCTGGATCGACACGGATAAGGATGGAAACATGGTTCCTAACAAGAACGGTGGTGCCTCGACCAACTTTGCCGAGATTACCTTCCTGCACGGCCAGCGTTCGTGTATCGGGAAGGACTTTGCGCGCGCTGAGCTGAGGTGCGCGGTTGCGGGTGTTATTGGTCGCTTTGCGCTTGAGATGCAGGATCCTAAGCAGGAGATCCATATTGCCGGTGCCGTGACTACGAAGCCGGTCGAGGGGATGCATTTGCGGGTGCGGCGTGTTGAGGGGTGGTGAATGTGATGATAACGTTGTGACGACCTTGTATTTACGTCCTTGCTCTACTGCTTTTATGATCTTGTTCAAGTATGAGTATCTACTATAGAAGTCAGTTTATACTAGATCTCCCGGCCCCATGCTTCGAACCCCGGTAAATGCAACGTTGTCAAAAGTCTTCACATCTACGCCTCCAGACGTATAGCACCTTGGTAGTCGGGTTGAAGATAGCGGTGCCGTTTCAGGAAGTTATAGACCCAACTTGGGCCGATTGTTCAGAGATAGACTCACGTGTAGCGAGGGTTAACCCGCCATTCTAGAACGTAGCGGGCCGGGATGCGTAAATGATCCTATCTGAGCATGTCCTCTTAAGTGGTACCAATTCAGGGTTTGTAGCATGCTATCATCGTGCTCTGCACGCCCTTCTAGGCGACGATATAGCGAGTTCCGTAGTGAATGCGCGCCTCGCTTGCAAATCACGTTGGGGTTGCAGCCCGTCCAAGGCTCATGCCGACTTCAACATCCATAGCGATGGCTTCCTTGCTGAGGCTCAGTAGGTCTTCATCGAACAATATACGGCCCTTTTGGAAAGCTACGATAATGGATGAACCACCGAATTGGAAGTATCCCAACTCTTCGCCTTTCCGGATCTCGTTACCAAGCATCTGCCACCGGTCGTGTATCCTGAGATAGATTAGTAAAGTAAACACAGCTACCGAAATGCGCTTCACGTACTTCACCGACCCCACATCTGTGGCACCAATAGCCACGAAAAGGACGTCCCCCAGATGTTCAGTCTCGACGACGACGTAATCCCGTGCGTTTCGGTCTAGGATGTCAATGTCACTTTGTAGCGCCACGGGGTCAACCTGATAATAGTCCCCGGGGATACTTCTGAACAATTTTATTTTCCCGGTAACGGGGCTGTGATAACGGTGGTAATCTTGAGGCGACAGCCGGAAACTGGCAACTGCTCCATCGTCAAATTGTGCACCGAGACGATTGTCCATTACCAAATTAGTAATAGAAAAGTCGTATCCTTTGATCCACAACTTCTTGCTTTGCTGCACGGTTTCGTAAACCACAACCCGCGAATCCGCCACAACAACTGCGCTCGAGGGGTCGTCTTCCGCGTATATAGGCCTTGAGCCAGGCATATGAGCCCGGACGAAGAAATCTTCAAACGTGGGGTATGCGCTAATATCCGAGGGCTGGAAATCTTCCATCTTGATTTTGTAGAATTCGACAAAGCCTTTGATTTGCTGCTTTGAGGCCATAGTCGCCTCGTCTCTGCCTATCAATATTGTCAGCACCCTTGTACATCCTGTGAACATATATTCCATGGCCTACCCGCTCGTTCGCTTTTCCGATGTATATATAGTCGCATCGCATGTGTTGTATCCAGCCATTCGGTCAGA
Organism: Penicillium sp. VS AB III KN; assembly: GCA_019775275.1. Classification (NCBI taxonomy): domain Eukaryota; kingdom Fungi; phylum Ascomycota; class Eurotiomycetes; order Eurotiales; family Aspergillaceae; genus Penicillium; species Penicillium sp. VS AB III KN. Next base: position 531,643 of record JACWGB010000020.1, on the reverse strand, counting down.
GGGTTGAAAAGCAACAAGAGTTTGAGCTTTTTTAAAAGCGGCTGTTGTTCGCGAATACGTCGGCCGGTCTGTATGAAACTATTCGTCAGCCGACGCCTTGATCAAGATGTTATTCATCAATACCTTGCGATCAACGGTTATCCAACCTACTTCTCGGTTTTGGGCCTGGTCATCTTATTAGCACAGTGGCGCTACCTTCAACCAGAAAGAGCGGCAGGTGTCATGAGCATACCAATTTGAGGCATGAAAGCACGTAATCAACGGCGCGGTGAAGAAGACCAAGGACCATCCTGTCGGCGTTATGATGTCTTCTTGTTTTCTTAGGATTCACCCATGCTTAATTTGGTGCGTCCACTGGCTAAGACAGTAGATAAATGATATACGTTAGGGTTATCGGGACCATACGTCTTCCTGACGCAAGGAAATACTGGTCCAACCAACCGGAAACATTGCCTGCTGCAATGGTGGTACTGGGACATACTAGTGGGCGGATTACTTCAGAAATGGGTAATGACGTCAAGCGCTTTCACTGATCACCCCCGCTCTTTCCGGCGCCAACCATTGCGCAGAGCGACTGCTATAGCTTTCCATAGGTTGTTACTAGTAATTTATAGTAATTTCTCGTACGTGAAATCCTCCCCCATCACCCATCAGCTGTATGCCTTATTTCACACAGTATATGTCTCTGTAGTCGTGTACTCTGCCAACAGCTTTTCCAGCTCAACCTTCCTCTGCATCAAATCGGGGATCTGGTTAATCGCGGCCACCTTTCTCGCAAGTTCCTCGCCCTGTTCGTTTTCCTCCTCGCGAGCCTTCGCCTTCTCCGCTTCAATGTCACTGTCGGTCATGCCGACAGTATCACATTCGATGTCGAAATCTTCTTCAACCTCGGTGGACTCTTCTTCCAGCCGTTTCTTTTCTTCTTCCCGCTGTTTCCTCTCTGCCTCTTTATCAATCTTCACCTCTCCGACCTGCTTCCCATTCTCGTCATACACAGGCCTGAAGTACTCGATTCCAGTTTGGTCTCCGTTCTCGTCGTAAATGAGTTTGGCATACTCATCCGCTGCACCCGCCCTTTCAACCTGTTTGAGAGGCTATCATTTCTCGTTAGTTCAAGTTTACTGCCCCCGGGGTTTGAAACACATACATTGCTCCAGATGCTCTTGATAGTATGAAGCTTGTAGTTGGCTCCACCAAACGAGACGACGAGACCTTGATCGCCCTCCGTCGCTTCATACGCGGTCCAGCCCTCGCTTTCAAGCTTCGCAAGTGACGATCCACTAGCCCCCATCTTCGCAACACCGGTTGCTCCAATATCCAAACCCGCACTGGTGTCCCGACTATGAGCACTTTTCATAGTGATGGCACATTCCTGGGTAGACCAAGTAGTCTGGATAGCCCACAGTCCATACTGCTTGATATCCGCGCCCCAGTCCGAATTCACAAGAGCCTTTGCATTCTTCTTGACCCATCTCTGAATCGGGGTTGAAAACGGAGGCTTGAACTTTTCATTCTTCACCATCGAGGTGGTGATGAGAGCCGCTTTGCCGGTCTTGCCCCATTTGTTCTTTGCTTCGGCTGATACATCCACCGGAGCAGCGCTCATAGCACCGGACAGTCCGCCGCTGAGTCCAAAGCTGGATTCAGCCTCACTTCCTGAAGACAGGGTTCTCCACATGCGTTCACTGGGGTTTTCGTATTGGAGGTTCTTTTCCAGTCCGGTGAATCCGTCTTTTTCGGTGCGGCCGGGCTCGGAGATATCCGTGATTAGGTTCCATGCTCCGTGCTTGTCGAAATATCCAATTGCGCCGGGGTGGAGTTGGCTGTATCGCTGGGGTCTGTATAAATAGTGCCCGTCGCCATTGGGCTTCATGAGGTCGGCATATTCGTCGGGGATACTGGGAGCCATTGTGAAAAATGAGTGAAAGTTCTGGAAGATGGATACGGTGTTTTTTAAAAGTGCCAATCGTATTGTAGCCACTTGATCTATATCTGCTCCGAAGATTACCCAGCATGTTTATACCAAGGTTATCCATAAGATCATGAACAACCCTGTTGACAGTTGGGTATAATTATCCTGTCCATATGTGCACACATTTACAGCTTCTTTCCAGCCAACACCAGACCAGTGATGCAGCTAATGTTACCGGACCACCAAGCCGCGGAGCGGAGGGAGCTAAGACTTTCCGATTCAATGTGCGAGTAGCACAGGCTAAAGGCAACCCGCGACAAGGTGTACCACACGCCGATAGTGTTGATCGTCTCATGAGGAACACCAGCAACCACCGACAGCAGCACTATCTCTGTTAGCGTAGGACCGTATCAATTTAATATGGAAACATACTGGATGCAACGAACAAGGGGTATCCCTCGACGGCATTGGCGTGCGCCGCCTCTTGGCGTTTCAGCTTTTCCAGGGTACGCTGGCTAATCTTGCCAGCCTTGACGGCCGCTTCACCGTACTTGGAGAGGTCCCGCCATTGTGGTCCAGACCGTAGTACATTTTGGAGGCGCGGGTGCTCATTATAAGGTATGCCAAAGTCCAGTTGGCCACGAGAAAGCCGGCAACAAAGTTAGGGGGCTGTTCGCCGGAGGCAGCGCGGAGACCGATTTTGCTAAGGATGGAACTGCCATTATTAGTGGGGCCCTCCTACGGAACAAGTAACACTCACGACATGATTGAAGTAATAGCAAAGTTGTTGGGGAACGGGAGCCCTGCGGGGACTTCTTTTATAACCGGATCGTTGCATGTGGATTCGCACGGCCGAGGAAGATGAAGTCATTTGCCAATCCTTACTGTATTGCCTAGCGATTCGTAATTGGTCCATAGACAATCACTTTATATTGCCAAGGAATTTGAGCGAACATCACATCGCGACGCTTTTGGTATCCTTGAATATGGTCTATTTTTACTCTCCCTTATGTCTTACTAAGGTTTTTTGTTACCTCTAGCCACCCTTCTATTCTTCAATGACAATAGATTAAACTATTTTCAGCCCAGTACGTACTATTCTATAGCCCCTTTGAGTATATACTAACTCTACGTAAATAGAAGCAAAGGAAGGCGGCATCATAAGATTTGATAAATCAGTCAAGGTCATGGCCGGCATAATGACGATCATCAACATCGTAAAAGCTCTTGGGAAGATCCGGGATACTTCTGGCGGTCAATTTCGCAAACGGCGTTGCTCTGCCTCCTCCCGGTCCGGACGGTCGGTATACTGTCACTATTGATGAAATTACAAGCTTTGTCAAGCTCTTAGACTAGTACGTTTTTCGCTAAAGCTGCGGTCTTTAAAATTACCCTAATTGTTTCATCAAATAGCACTAGCATCAATGCCACCGAGACATTAGTATTCATCCGATTACTTTAGTTCCAGTCTTTCCCTAGTTCGAATGCATCATCTTCATCTCCCCATCAGTCCATAACATATAGGCTATATTACAATATCTATGGATAGGCTAGCATATAGGCTATAATACATAAACAAAAGAAGATTTATTCAGAGAAAGAAGAGGATTAATTCAGAGTAAAGAAAAGATAAAGTAAGCATAAAGTGAACACTATTTAATTTCTTTTTATATATAAATCTGATCTTATAGAGGGTAAATCACTATTATTATTGCTTAGGATTTCTTGAAATGTTACTATATCTGATATTATCAAACCGTAAAGAGATTATATACACGCTTCACAACCATAATCAAATCATCTTCCCAACCTTTAGCTACGGTGCCCAGTGGCGGCACATCGTCCTTGCGTTTCTTTTCCTCGCGGCTATTATCCTTCCCATAAGGTGATGCTGGGTTTAGACAAGCCAGAAGTTTGATCAGTGACCCAGTGAGGGTTAGACAGACCATGATTGGAGACTGGCTACAGATATATCAAGATAGACATTCTGTGTACGTCCCACGATGATGCAAAGAGAGACTTTTTGCCTGTTCCATTACTTCACTTGTGGTGGACTTCTTCGTGTGAGCTTGCTTGATATGCCGCATACAACTGCTCACTTTGGTAAAATCCAGTAGACATACAGGACATCTGCATTGCTGCGGTGATTGATGCTGGGAGGCGGACGCTCGCTCACTTGGCCCGTTCTGGAAATGTATATGTAAAACATGCAGAGTCGCCGGAGTAGGTTTTCAGGAGCTTCCGTAGGCTGGATTATCACGGCTCCGCGGCTGATTCCGCGGTTCGTTCCCTCGTCAACGTAGCCAATGACTTGGTCGACGTTCTCTCCAGGGGCTCTGCGTAGCGTGGACTATTTGACTGTAGCATGATAGTATCAGGCTCCTCGTGTTGATGACTTGGAAGGGAATGCTCGATCTCTTCAGAGACACGAGGGAATCGGTTGTTCAGCACCATCGAATGTCCTCGTCGGTTGACAACACTGTTGTTAGGAACGGGTTCATTCTCGGAAAGAAGCTGAACTTCTACTGGATGGTCACAAATGACGGGTACTCTTAGTAACTTGTAAATGCAGTTCAGCACTGGAATCGAGAGCCCGTGAACAATTATCGAAAAGCACACAAGCCAGTACACCACTGTCAAAGTTAGCTGCATTATTCGAGACTGTAGCCTAGTTCTTCATCTTACCGGGTATCATGGCCGCGGTGAGATTATTGATTTCAGCATCGTCTTGACTTTCTCCGGGATCAGGGAGTAGTCGCCGGGCGTATTCGACATAGGAAATTGCCCCCACGCCTGCTCATACTTAGCAATGAACTGTGTACAATACATCTGCACGTACCGATAGGTCCAAAATAACCCATAAATAAAGCTTCTTTCCAGTTGCTGCAAACCTTGGGCATGAATCGATATCCTATCATCACTGCAGGAATGCGTCGAAAGAGCAACATCAGAATCCCCAAAGTAACCAATCTAGAAAGAGTGATCCCAGTGACCTTTGGAAGGTGAAGTTGGTCCCAGGGCATGGTCGCGCCGATGAAGATGAATGTGCCATAATTTAATACCGTTTCGATTGTCGAATTGAACGAGTCGTGTCGTGCCTCGGCCTCTGAATGGTACAGTCCATCCCAGTTCAGCGCACATCCAGCAATAAAGCAGGCCAACGTCTCGTCAGATCCGAAACAGCCACAGGTCCCCACAAGAAACAACTAAACGAGTTAGCGGCGCGCCCCAGGTAGAGATCAAGTTGCATACCCCGATGGCAATCGGACACAGGAAATAGCTCTCCCTGTCAATCCATCTCCTATATCGATATTAGTAACTTTGCCGATTCCAACTGACCGGGGTATCTCACTTCTTCGAAGCCAAGTTCAAACTCTTCCGAGTTACAAACCCCACCAGTAACCCGTACCCAGCACCCATGATAATCATGTATAAAACCCCTTCAACAGCCCAATGTGCCAGAGCGCGACCCGCATCTCCTCCAAATCGTCCGGTATCCGTTGCTCCAATCCAGTCTCGCTTGTTCGGGTTCTGCGCAGGCACGTCGGCATATCGCAAAATCGATATGGAAAGCAACAGAAATGGAAAGCCAAATCCATCATTTCCTCCCGCCTCGGCAGATATAAATTCTCGAAGGTGTCGTCTCACGTATTTGTCGGCGAACGGGCCTTTCGCCACGGCTTGTGAGAGAACGGGGTCTATACAGATGACACACGATCCGATGATCAAGGCCGTTAGCTATTTGGACGTTAGCATCCGCACGCTAAGAGAATTGAAAGAGACGCACAAAGGATAGATGAGGGATCATCAGCAGAATACACGCTGACGTCGCCAACCACTGAATTGCCATGAGAGGAAGTAAACAGATAGTCAGCTCCACCAGGCGGCGTCGCAAGTATTGTTTCGGCAACTCATAGCCCACTTTCACCATTTGGATTCCAATCACCATTCGGGTTAATGCCTGGTCTTGTTAGATCAATCCCCACAGAGTGAATAGTTGTAACTAACGTAGGCAATCTCCCCCTGCTCATCACTATCGCTCCATCGACTTGGATTGACCAAGTTCGTGCAGAACGGTCCTAGTATAGCCCCGATCACAAAGGATGGCACTAAAGAATTAGAAAATTCGTACCGAAAGGGGTTGAACTTACAGGCTTCCCCAAGGTACCATTTCTGCTTCACTTTGAGCGAGAGAAATCCAAACACTAGTAGGAATATGCCTATCGAGGTTAGACCTTGTTTAGACATCTGGCAGGTGGTGAGAGCTTACCTGAGAATGTGAGAATCACATTGAAGTTGCTGATATCGAGGATAGGATGAAGCATCGTATTCTCGCAAAGGGCGAGGACAAGAGTTACGATCAGTGAATCATTCCAGGAGATGTGTGTAGTTCATAGACCGGTCCCTAGCAGATTGTCGAGAGCAGCTGGTCCAGAATGATGGAGAGCACAAATAGTTAAATTTCCGACATGAGCAGACGTAATACAGCTGGAGTCAGGTGCAGAATGGATTTCCAGATGCCAGAATGATGTTATCTTGGCTGGAAAGAATGCGCCCTTCGTCAGGCACCCGAGGCCGAAAGGTATCGCAATAAGACGCGAAACTTGGCCAGCTTCGCTGCATAGGTCCCTTCAGGGGGTTTGAATGTATCATAGATTAGAAGATGTGCAATCCTGCAGAAAACTGATTCGAGATAGTACACAGGGGAAGCCGGCTACGCGTACAAGGGCGACACAACAGACGTCCGAGATGCGAATAGAATTAATTCACTTTGCAACTGAGACGCTCGTTGAATCGGATCTTTTATGCCGAGCAGGCTGTCGCATACCTAGAAATAGCTAGAAGCAGGTTTGAGATACAGTAGAAATAATCAGGCATGCAATAACGGTCTTCCAAAGCCATTCAACCACGATCGATGATCGTCGAAGCTTGGTACAATGTTTCCACAATCCTTGCGCATCGAGCAGGGCCGAGCCTATCACAACGTGCATATGCAATAGCTCATGCGATCGACATTACGGCTGCCTATCGACCACTATCGATCCTATCAGCAATCTAGGGCCGGAATGCGGCAAACAAGGGATGATTCAGGTTCGAATTCACTATGTATTGATAGAGCCGCCAATACTTTCCAGAAAGCTTGGCTTGATGGAAGTATAAGTTTCGATCGATATGGCATGAAAGAAGAGGAACAGTAAATAGGTGGAAACACTGGGATAAGATCTAGCTGTAATTCCTCCCACTTTCATTTCAGTCTCGCCAAATCGCTCATAATCTTCACATTACTTGTATGAGTGATTTTTCGCAGGAGAATGATAGTTAAAAGCCAATGTAATAGGAGCCAATTGTTAGTTCTTTTTCTTTCTAGCTTTCAGCATTGAGTTTCATCGAATAAAATAGAATGTCACCATGAACCATTCTGGCTCTCTGAATCTAGAAATTGCAGCGATGTGTACGGCTCGATATTTGCATCAAAAAATGCCTTGTAACAGCTTTCTTCGGGAAATGGCCAAAGATGTGACTATCGCATGATCAAAGATGATCTGATTCTCGAGGCGATCCAATATCGAAGTGAGTATCGATGTATAGTTTGGATGTACCATGATAGACTGCAGCCTAGACGGTTCATTAGAGACATTTGAAAAGCAACAACTGCAATTTGGGTATAGTTGAGATTAACATTAGCTAAGTGCTTATTCAAATCATTCAAACGTATCCACCACGCGCTCATTAGATGGATGGGAGATTTCCGAAGAGATTATTATCCCATAAATCCGTGCCGGTTTCCAGGCCATCAAACCAGCCCATATCCATAGACTGCATCCGTTAGAGTAAGCTCCTAGTAAGGAGGCGAAAGGCTTACTGTAAATTCGCCAAAGTCTGGTGACAACAGAGAAGGAAGGTCAAAGTCAATAGAGGTTGCGGACGTTGGAGTCGTTCCGTCAGGGATCGCGGTCTTGAACATGTTAGAGAGCTTGTACGGACTTGGAGAACGGCAACATACCGGCATAGGCTGATTCTCTGCTTGAGCGAGCGCATCGGAAAACGAAAGACCGTTCAATCTGCCCCGGCAGACTCGAACAGCCTTCTTGGAGACGGCTTCAACTTGGGACAGTGGGTCCTCTCCCTTAATGCGGGACTTTACTGAGGCCAGGATAAGGCTCAAAAAGAAATAAGGCTTGGATCCCGTCCCCGTGGCTCTTATGCGCCGACCGAGATCGTGAAGAGTTCGCTCAACTCCCTGTAGCATCACGCTCTGCTGAGACTGAACCATGCTCATCAACACGCTAGAGTTCATTCCGTCCATTGCTGAGCCCGGCTGACCCATTTCTTGGGCCTGTAGAGATAGCTCGACACAGACGGTGACGGCTGCATGGAAGATTTCATCGCGGAACATGCCGCTTCCTAGTTGTGTGATGTGTGGATATACCGCAGCAGGTGCCGAGGGAAGTCCCATCAGGGACAAAATTTCGAGAGCTCCCTCCAGGCAGATCTTGCGGGAGTAGGAGCATTTTGGAAGTAGTACAACGCTGAGAGAAAAGGGTCGGTGTAGCGCAAGAAGGAACTTGCGCATAATAAACATGTGAATTGATTGAGCGAATTGATGGCGTGCGGCGTGGTAAGTAAAGTTCAATGCATTGTCTTCGAATAGTGATGCTGCGTGCTTCATGAACCGGAGCATTTCCTCGCCCATTCGCAAGGCATCGTCGTAGGAAAGATCGAATTTCAAGGCGTTGATTCTCTTTGCGATGCGATATCGTAGCGGTAACGACTTTGCAAGAAGAGTTTGGTAGAAGTTTCGAGTATATGTCGCCGTGCTCGGAGGATTTGGGCTGTACTCCATGACTTCGAGCAGTTGGGCATCGTCCCAGTTGGATGGAGCATCACAGTCGCATTCATCCAGGTCAACGGATGGAGTAACACCTCGGTCTAGAGAGATCTTCATATCGAGTTCCACGATTGTCGCCCAGAGTCGACGGCGCATCTCATGCCAAAATGGACTACTAGCTCCCTTGCGGAAGCGTGTTGGGTCACGATGCAGTCCCATTGTCATTGCGGAGCGGATGAGGTACCCTGATGAAGCCCACGACACATCCCCATCATTCGCAACTCCAAGGCGGGCTATCAACAGCAGAGCCTGGGTCTGTATCATTCTCAGATCGATATCCGGGCTCACAAACGCGCACGAGATATAGGACTGAACTCCCATGATCCACTTCATGGCTGGAGGTGGGTATGTCTCACGGGCTTCCGGCCCCATCGCTACGTGAAAGCAGCTTCCTGCTGCCAGGACCGCCAGTAATTGAGCCACAAATGCCATGTCCGGCTTTTGAGGGTTGTCCCAGTAGTGTGAATACTGCATCAGAAATGTTGGGATGTGAATTACCCGATAGGTAGTCTCGAAAGTGTCAAGATAAAGCTCTAGCAGTTCGTCCGCGACTTTCCGTGAAGGTACCATTTCGTTCAAGTTGAAGGCCTGTTCTTTGAAAGCTCGGTGATGGCTTTGGCTCTCGCGAGACCAGAGCTCACATTTGAACGTCTTCATCTCATGGAACTCCTTGTCTTTGACGCTATTATGGCCACGTCGCAGGAATGACCCAATATCTTGGAACTAGACATGGTCAGCAGTTATTTAACCTTCAGTGTTCTGTTCACTTACAAAAGATAGTGTAGTAGTTAAGTGGCTCCTCCCGAAATATCGAGATTTCCCGTTTTTGCCCCGGAAACTCATATCGGGAAGAAAGCGTACACGGTCGTCCACATTAGCTGCATCTGAACTGTGTTGGGATGTACCAATATCGGAACAGAGGTCACCATTCGATGTCTCTGGCGTTTGAACAGCGTTCGGTTTTGAAAGTGTATGTTCCAGCATGCGCAATCGATTCCTGAGTTCATGTAACTCGTCCGAATGGCCGCGTTTGGAGACACGGTTAGAACTAGATTTGAGGCCCGTTTTGGAGTCAAAGACAAACATCCTGCCATTCCCAGTCTGGTCGTCCGAGCCACTCGGCATCCGCATGCGAGATACTGGCGGGGACATATGGCGCGAGGGCTCCGAGGCAGCCCCTGGCTGCGACCCGACGAAGACGCATGAATCGGCTGTTTTGGAGCGAATGCATTGGCCGCATGGAAGCGAGCGATCGCACTTTAGTTTGCGACGACGACACTCGGTACACGAGAGTGGAGGCCTTCGTCGCCGCTGGACCACTTTGGCCTCGCCTGGCGACAACGACTTTTGATGGTCGGCCATTTCACTTCAGTGGAAATTTGATCCTGTTCTCAAAAAAAAGAAAGAATAATGCAAATGCTACTCGCGATCGTTCAATTGGAATCCTGGTGGACTCGCTCAAGGTTGATGATGCAATTCCGAGGACGCGTAGTGTCGACGTTGTCGAAGGAACGACCTGTTGGCTGCTACCTTCATTTGGCAGCTTCTCCGACTCCACTCAGTCTCACACAGAGATTTGTCTGGAGACTATGGCGAGAGCGAAAGGTGATTATGACGCCCCGTGGGAGTTGAAATTTTCGGCGCTCGGAGTTACCGAATTTGGTAATAACGCCAAGCCTTTGATCGTATCTGATTGATAAGCCTACAGTTTGCAATCATCAGATGAAGCTTGTCCCTTGTTGATTAATCCAGGATTCGTTTCTCGTTCAGCTTGCATATTCTTGGTTCAGAAGTATTATATTACAAGGTTGTATGGTTCAGAAAGATCCCGTATCTGGTCAACACACTTGCTACGCACTTCTTAGACCCCGTAAGAATAGATCCACGTGAGAAGGATAGGATGGAATTCAAAATGCAAATGATATCACCTTATTGACACTCTGGGTATGCTTGCCATAAATATAAAAGAAAGATAAAGAGAAAATAAGTTCAAATTGCCCAGCTTCCTTTTCGTTCGGGCATCCCCCAGGCTTCGAGCCCGGTGTCGTCCTCCGCCATCCTAGGTTGTTGTCGAGCCCATTCACGTATATAGCGGCGAAGAGCCCTCCATCGAGTGCATGCCGTGACGGGATTACCCTCCATGGCAACGACGTATCCTCTTGCGTCCGTGTGCAGGTCGTCTCGCCGAAGATCTTGGACCGCGATGCCTGAAATTTTGCTCAGTTCGTAGTCGTAATAGCGGGCAACACAAGGGTAGCCCAGGGACAGATAGTTGTAGATCTGGGTGACGAATGCGTCATTGAATTCATCTTCCAGAGATTTGGAAGAAATACTGAGGAAATCATCTTTCCTAGGCCCAGGTTGGCTCGTCATGCCGTGTAGATTCGTGCAAGTGGAAGAGCGCGACAGCCTATCCATGTCTGTATCATCTCCTCGGGGCATCGGCGTCATGATTCCAGACGCCCGCTGGCCGTCCTCGCTATGGCTCTTGCTACAGGTTCCCTTCCAAAGGCCAGTACCTCGGTCATCGTCCGGTCGACTGTCGACATACCAGAGGCCGACACCGCCACGACAAGAATCCTGTGCCGCATGTGAGCTATCCTCAGCCGTCGAATTTTCGCACCTCGTCCCGACCGGGGAAAGACTCCGAGGCAACACGATATCATCACCAAGCATCGGGGGGCTTGTTCTACCGTCCGCTCGCGGTGCAGGGTGATAACCAGCAGACGTATGGTCTCGTCCTTTCGAGGCAGCCATCGCTCGTAGGCGCATCTCCGCTTCCTCCTTGTGTTGACGCATGTATTCGAGCTCCCAGGATAGATCGGCCGAGGACTCTCGCCGTGACTTAATATGATGTTTCTGAGGATACTTTAAATCATCTTCCGGGGGCCTCTCGCCCAAATCTTCTTCTTCTTCTTCTGAGTCAATGGCAAAATGATCCACGGGCTCGTGGACTTGTTCGTTGGGAAATGCGGCTAGCGCCTGCTCTCTGAGCTGCTTCTGTGCTGAGCGAGCGGCCAAGGAGAGCAGGTACTCTGTATACTCGCCATCGCAGCTCTCCCTGAGAAGTCTTTCCGGCTTCTGATCGCCGGTCGGCTTCTGTGGCGATTTGTGGGACGATAACGACGGCGAGTGCAATGGTTCATCATCAGAGTCCTCACTACCACTAGACGGGATTGGCGGTAGTTCAGGAACCCGAAATGAATGCCTCCGTCCCTCTTGACGGCGAAGGAGATTTGCGTATGAGAACTTCGATTCTGGCAGCTCTGTATAGCCAGTTCGACTGGAATTGATCCGGGGCATGGTGTTCGAGGCTGCCGGCCTCGAACCTGGGGAAGTTGGCCCATGGGAAAGCTCTTCGGATATTCCTTTGACGGAGCGACGGTCTGTTTCAATTACTTCCGGCTTGAACCGCCTTGGGCCTGTCGGAGGGTTCTGCTCTGGTGTTTGCGCCTTTGTCAAAGTTCCTGGATTGCTTGACTTTGTTGTTTCAATCGGTTGCGGTAGAAATCGTCGACGGGGCTGATTCCTATCCGCCTGCGCGTTCGTTGACGAGATATCAGGGGCATCTTCACGGTCTCCTGTGCTGTCGGTAGATGGTGTCGGTCGGGTTTGAGAACTGCGCGATGAGGTCTCGATGGGTTGCGCTAGGAATCTTCGGGGGCACCTAGACAATTCAGAGTTCGAGGTATGGGCTGTCTCTTGTTGGCCTTTCTGGACTGGTTGACCGGTAGCCGATAAGGCTGAGGATCCAGGGTTGTTCGAGGTCTCGCGCTCAGTCTCTCCAGATTGGTCCCAGGGTGGTTGAAGCTCCTCCGGGGAAGGCTCGCCACTCATTTTCTATTTGTAAATGCAATTGTGAATACACCATGCTCTAGTAAAATCGACTATGAGCCCAAAGAGCGGATGGCATGGTTCGAGGCTCTGTCCACGTGCGGGCACTTTAGATTTTCAAGGCTGATCGGATCAAGATCGACAGAGCAACAGAGCGAATCAGGTATAAAGTTTCAGTTTCCAAGATCCGGCGACGCTGACAAGATGAAAGGGCGGGGCAACGGGTAACTGCGATGCGTTACGGAGCTCCGTTGTCCCTTCACCGCAAATGACATCAGAAAAGATAAGATAGCGCGGCTTCGGCTTCAGGCTCGAATTTGAATCCTTCCTTCTACTGCTAACCAATGGAATCGACTGAAAAGCGCAAATTCGACGAGGGGAATGGCGACACCCAGTCCAATGCCCCCAAAAGGAGAGTGATTGGGCCTTCGTTGCCCCCGGCATCTGCATCGGCGCAAGTCGCACACGAGACCTCGTCCGGCAGCGAATCTGACGAAAGTGACGACGATTTCGGGCCCAGCCTGCCTCCTCCCGACGGCGTGTCGGTACCCGTGGAACAATCAGTCGATCGGTCAACTTCACCCGTCCACGGGAAAAAGGAGAGTCAGCGCGATCAATGGATGCTAGCACCACCCGATGGGAGCGACTGGGCAACCAAACTCGACCCTACACAGCTTCGGAATCGGAAATTCCAGACAGGTCGTTCGGCCGGCTCCGGAGGTTCGAAACAAGTTGATTCGTCGTGGGTGGAGACTCCGGAGGAGAGGATGAGACGGCTGGGAGACGCCGTGATGGGAGTTGGCTCACCGTCGAGTGACACCAAACCAAAAGCATCCAATACAGCTCGGGCAAAATCCATGGAAGAGAGGATCAAGAAATACAACGTGAGTACCCCCATCGCTGTCGTCTCGGACCCAGCGCTTATGCTTGCTACAGGATCAGAGTGGGAAAAACAGTCGCCTCGAGAGTGCCGAAGCACGCAAGGAAGAAGACGATGATCCGGGCGCGCGTGCATTTGATCGTGAAAAGGACATGGCCATTTCATCCAAGATCTCCAATGCGAAGCGACGGGAGATGGTGAATAAAGCGAGTGACTATACTTCGCGCTTTAGCAGGGGCGAGTTTCTTTAAAATTCGATATCTAAGTAATTTACACCCAGCCTTCCGTCTAATCAGAGTCAGTTATGACTGCTATCTTGTGATACTTTCTGGGCCTTTGAAAAAGCCCTAGGCAATCAGGTGTCCTACAGGCAGAGAATATCGGGCCGCTCACGGTTGGTCGAACAATATTAGCATATCGATACTTTAAGCCTCGCATAGATAACTAGGTATATGTGCCTAACCGAGTATACCTGGATAGTTCAATACGCATAGCATAGGTAGGTAACAGTCTCGATTCAAGCTATTTACACATGATGTTTTGTCTGTTTTACTCCTCCACCTCCACATAGACGCCCGGGAACAGGCCCTCGTGGGTGATGCCACTCGCGTCCGTGTACTTTCCAAGCCACCAGTCCTCATCCGGATACGTCTATATATCGAGGTTAGCACCACGCCAACCAAGGGGTAATGGAAACAAGAAGCAAATGCAGGTGTACTTACGATATCCCAGATCGTGGCCCCCTCGGGGAAGCTGAGCTCGTTGTCCTCTGCGGCCTCGTAGTCATACTTTGCCTTGGCAGTGTCGCCCTTGGAGCTGGCAGTCGTGACAGGAGCAGGAGCAGGAGCAGGCGCAGGCGCGTGCTCAGGCTGAGGCTCAGCCTCAGGTTCAGCCTCCGCAAAGTGTCCCTGATCGTGGGAGCCGGGCTGCTCATCTGCCACAACCTCCACGTAGACGGCAGGGAAGAGGCCTTCTTCACCGTGGACATTTACTCCCAGCCACCAGTCCTCGTCATCTTGTCGGGTGATGGTAATATATTCGCCTTCGAGGAAGCCAATCTCGTTATCTTCGGCCTTCTCGTAGTCGTAAAGTGCCCGAGCGCGCAGTCCACCGTGCGAGTGGTCGGCAACGGTGGCCTCCGCGGCAGCCCGACCAATATCATGAGTATCCTCCTCCAGGTCCTGTTCGGCCGGAACAGCCTCTTGAAGGCTCTGAACGGGCATGACGGGAGGCGGCGAATGCTGCTCCTCGTGAACGTCCGCCACGCCTCGGCCGACAGGCATAGCTACTTGAATAGGTGAGCTCTCTCGCACAGGCGGAGTAGGAGGTGTTGGTGAGCGAGGTTGCGGCGGTGGGGTGGGCAGAACTTGCTGAGCATCATACTCGGTCTCGGGCTCAGATGGTCCGGTGGGCAGTCCGGGAACAGGGACAGGACGACTGGCCTGGGGAACAGGCGGAGGAGCAGGTGCTTCCGCGGGGGTCGAGTGGGCAAATTGATCCGGGATTTCTCCAATGTGAGACGAAGGTTCCGAGGGCTCTGCTTCCTGGGGATCGGCAGCCCGCGCATCTACAGCCTGGGGGACAGGTTTGTCCTGAACTGTCTGCACAGGGGCCCAGGACTTGCCGGCATATGAGCTCTTCCACTCACCCTGTCCGCTGGCCTGGCTTTGGATGGGCTCCGCGGTGGGAGCGGCAGCGGGAGCGGGGGCGGGGGCGGGAGCAGGAGCGGGAGCAGGAGCGGGGACCTCTCCACGTTCCCTGGCTTTGCGTTCTGCCCACAGCTGCGCCGGGGTCTTTCCTCCCTCGTCCGCAAAGGTTCGACTGGCGGCGCCGACTAACGGTGCCACGGTGGGTGGGGTAGAGACAGTGGGGAGAGGCGGTTTTGTACCACCAAAGGAAGGACCACCGCCGAACTTGTTTGCAACCTTGGGCTTGGGAAGGGTAGTCAAGCGCTCGGCCTCCGGCTTCACAGCTTGCCGTTCAGGGAGGGAGACGGGCTTGGTCTGAGATGCCGGGCTGGGCACGGCTGGGGAGCTATCACCAGCACCTTCAGGCTTCTGAGCTCTGGCGCGAATGGCGGCAATGTCCACTTTGCCGACGGGCTCATAAGATCCCTTCACGACTGTCGGGCGATCGTCTTGTTCCCGGCCAGACTCGGCGGCCTGCTTCCGGATTGCTGCAATGTCCACCTTACCCACTGGCTGGTAACCGCCGCGAACGACATCACCTCGGTCTCCGGAGGCAGCAGGGGCCGGCTCGCGAGAAGCAATCTGGTTCTCCTCTTTGAGTTGTTGCAGGTTGACCCTGGTGGGCTGGTAGGCAGACTGGACCTTCTCAAGCTGCGTCCGAGTGACCGGCGGCGCATCGGCACCCCAGCCATCATCATCAACATCGGACCTAGTAGCAGGCTTGGGGCGGGGCACCGGGGCCGAGGCAAGGCCACCCGACCTGGTGGGCGTGAAGACGGGCTTGCTGGCAACGGGGGGTCGAGGGCCAGTCGATGTCGGGCCAGAAGAAACGGGGGCCTGTGATTCCGGCGAGTATTTCGAGCCAGAGGAGTCGCCCACTCGCTGGATGATGCCCTCGGGGGTCAGATGGCCTTCTGCCCGAGCTGTAATCTGGACATGATACCCCTAAATCGAGGACCGCTGTCAATATGGTCACTAGTTGCGGACACGTCGGAAGGGTCTCCTCACATGTAAAAACTTGGACACGCTGGCGAGATGGCTTGTAAAGTAACCTTTGGTCCGTTCAGGCACACCTTCACCGCACCACCCAATGAGGACGTTCTTGGGCAAGCCCGTGTTGGGGTCCGTCACTTTCACATAGGCAAATTGAACTCGTCCCTCGGAGAACTCTTCAATAAGGTCCTCCAATTCACCATCTGCACGAATCGTCAACAACAGATCCAACGGACACATCACCTCAACGATGGTCACTAACCTCCCGAGCTTTGGACCTTCAACACACTCTCTTTGTTACCGGAATCCGGCTGAAAGGTATTGACCAACGGGGTCGAGACTGAGTAGACGACCCATTGGCCGTAGGTTTTCGAGGGAGACTTTAGCGTCGCATTCACCACGGACTGGTAGCTCTTCGATATCGAGGGACCGTTGGCTGAGAGGTTGAGGGACGCCATGGCTTCTGGAGGATAGAGGAGGGAGGACAGGATATCAGAAGCCCCAAGGAAAAAGCAGCTGATCAAGTATATGGTGGTCAATTAAGAGCCAATTTGGGAGGGGCTGATGCGGAGGCCAACGTGGAAGCGCTCCCGTACACAAAGGGGGAGGAGAGATGCGAGGGGAAGATTGACGTAGGCGGAGAGGAAATCGGTACTTACAAACGAAGGGATCAAAGAGGAAAGTAGTCTGATGGTAGTAAGGTAATCAATGTAGTCAATGTAGTCAATGTAGTCAATGTAGTCAATGTAGCCCAGAAGTGGGAAGAGTCGAGGCGAAGGAATGACGGTCGCCTGAAATGCCGATGAGGTCCCACACGGAGCTTCACGTCATCACTGAGCTTTTAACTATACAGTAGTTACCCTACTGTAGGAATATTATGGATATTATTGAACATGATTCGATCTAGTATAAATTGTACTATAGCCATATACAATATGGACCTGGGTACAATGTGAGCTGTACAATTTATTTACTGCAAGTAGTTACTCGACTCAAGTTATCAGTCATTGGTTCCACCTATATTTGAATCTCTCACCGGTGGATCACAAGGGGCAGAAAATTATATGTAGGGATCACTTTCTCCCTTGTCCTCTCTTTATCATGGACCAATAGTCCTGTCTTCTCTACGCTCGTCCTCCCTTTAACCCTATTTCTCCTCCCTTTTCCCGACACACAAACTGCGCAAAGCAACAAAACAGAGTCATGGGGTCTTCCGAGTCAGACAAGCTCGGTCTTGATCCCAATGCCAGCATATCCAACGATGAATCCGCCCAATTCTTGCACTCCGACGATAGCTCGACGAGTTCCCTTGTTAATGAAGAAGACCCGGACTCAACGGAATCCGCCGACATCTTGGCCCGCGATCAACAGCTGAAGACGCCCACCTACGATTATGCCTACGAGAAGTCTATGAGTCACGCCGAGGCCAAACTCTTCTATCAGCACCATCAGCTGTCTACGAAGAGCGGTGACAATACCGTGCCTGCCAGTCCGGTGCCCACAGCGCGTTCAGCTGCCGATTCTCACGAGGAAAGAGCGAGGACCGCCTCGGACTTCAGCCCTCAACACAAGAACCAGGCAGCCCAGAAAGGTTCCATGACTGCAGAACCGGAATGGAATCTGGGACCGTCGTCTTATCATGCGGCCGATGGGATGCACGACGTCGAGGACAGCCGCCTAGCCGATCACACGGCACGAAACCACGCCGTGTCCTCGGGAGCTGCGCAAGCTGCGCAGACTAACCAGGGGTCATATTTGCCGGGGGCCGAGAGTCTTCAAGGTACTGGCCAGGGGATTGGCATGTCGCAAGGGGCCGGGTTTGCGCCGGGTGACGATGCTGTGACGTCCGAGTTGAAGGCCGTCTACCGCAAGATCAAGGGTCTTTTGGATCGACGGTCAAAGTACATGGCACTGTCACTTCAACGGCCTGGCGACGACCCGCGGGATCAAGCTGGCTGGGAACTTTACCCTCCTCCTCCTGAGCCAGCTTGGGACGAGGGCAAGGAATACCACCCCGGGAACGTCGGGGGCCCGTCCGACGTTGTGGTGGAGAAGAGACGCAAGATGGGGGAGAATATTGGCGAGGATTTTGACATGGCTGACGTGACAATCCCCGGCGAGTCTTCGTACACCTACCGATTGGATCACAGCAGTGTGTATCAGGTGTACGAGTCGGAGTCCGCTGCGGACCGACAAGAGCCGTTAGTTGATATCCCCTCGTTACGTGACTTTTATATGGATTTGGACGCCGTGGTAGACGTTTCAACGGATGGCCCCGCCAAAAGCTTTGCTTTTAAGCGCCTGTCCTATTTAGAGGGCAAGTTCCAGCTGTATGCGCTGCTGAATGAATACCAGGAGATCGCAGACAGCAAGAAAGTCCCGCATCGAGATTTCTACAACGTGCGCAAAGTGGACACCCACGTTCACCATTCAGCCTGCATGAACCAGAAGCATCTGCTTCGTTTCATCAAAAGCAAGATGAGAAAGTCACCAGACGAGGTGGTCCTATTTCGAGACGGAAAGCATCTCACTCTGAGGGAGGTCTTTGAAAGTATCAACCTGACAGCCTATGACCTCAGCATTGATACCCTGGATATGCATGCGCACACCGATTCTTTCCACCGTTTCGACAAATTCAACCTCAAGTACAACCCGGTGGGAGAGTCTCGACTCCGTGAGATTTTCTTGAAGACGGACAACTACATCAAAGGTCGTTATCTCGCTGAGATCACAAAGGAAGTGATCTCCGACCTGGAATCCAGCAAGTACCAGATGGCCGAGTGGCGGATCTCGATCTACGGGCGATCTATCCAGGAATGGGATAAGCTGGCCGCCTGGGTGGTGGACAATAAGTTGTTCTCCCCCAATGTCCGCTGGCTGATTCAAGTACCGCGTCTGTACGACGTATATAAGTCGAGCGGGATGATGGAAGACTTTGAACAAGTTGTCACAAACGTCTTTCAGCCTTTGTTTGAGGTGACCAAAGATCCCTCGAGCCATCCCAAGCTCCATATCTTCCTGCAACGCGTAGTCGGATTCGACAGTGTGGATGACGAGAGCAAGACCGAGCGTCGACTGTATCGGAAGTATCCGATCCCGCGGGAATGGAGTACCAAGCAGAACCCGCCTTATAGTTACTGGCTCTACTTCATGTTTGCCAACATCGCCTCTCTCAACCAGTGGCGTCAACGTCGCGGATTCAACACCTTTGTCCTGCGTCCACATTGCGGTGAAGCCGGTGATCCGGACCACCTGGCCGTGGGCTTCCTCTGCTGCCATAGCATCAGTCACGGCATCTTGCTGCGCAAGGTGCCTCTGCTGCAGTACCTCTACTACCTGAACCAGATCGGTATTGCCATGTCGCCACTTAGTAATAACGCCTTATTCCTCACATACGACAAGAACCCTTTTGCCAGCTTCTTCAGACGTGGGTTGAATGTCTCCTTGTCCACCGACGACCCGCTGCAGTTCGCTTTCACAAAGGAGCCTCTCATTGAGGAGTATTCGGTGGCTGCACAGATCTACAAGTTCAGTGCCGTCGACATGTGTGAACTGGCGAAAAATTCAGTCGAGCAGAGCGGATTCGAGCTATCCTTGAAGCAGAGATGGCTGGGCTCGAACTGCGGCGCCCCCGGGGTGGCTGGCAATAACGTCGCGAAGAGCAATGTTCCCGATATCCGCGAAGCGTTCAGGCACGAGACTCTTATGGCGGAATTGTCACTGTGAGTCATGACACGAAGAATCTGTGGAGAATCAAATGCTAAACATTCTATGATTAGAATCGAACGATATTCCGAAGGTGCCAGCGCCGAAGAAAGAAATATCTTGGCCCCTGGCTTGCTTCACAAAGCTTCTGTGAAGACTGGGGTCCCATCCGAGAATTAAGGTATGTCCAGTATTTAATGCCACCCCCAGCTGCTCTACTATAAATTTGCAGTCGCTCATTCAGGGTATTTTAGCTTCGGAAACTGCCAACTCATAGCCACCGGGATCTTATGAGCCAGGTCAAAGCCCTTTGATGGCAAGTACTGCCAACGGCCTTTGTCCTGATTCAGGAATACAGCCCAGATGGCGTCCGCGCCCGAGCTGTCCTCGTCTCTTAGGAAGAGTAATGCCATGGGAGCAGGTGGTTTACCGAAGCACAATATCTTCCCTGGAATTGTGCATGAAGCGGTTCGACGAGGAAGTATGCTTTCTCAGCAGTTAACCGAGCGCCACTGAATAGGACGATAGACATGGTCCCAGCTCTCTTGTGAGGCTGATTATGGTATCTTTATATATTTCGGTCTCTTAGGCGCAGCCACTTGCTGCATTTCTCGGTACTAGTTATACTTGTACGGCCAGTGACGCCGAGACCGGGTCGGTCGAATGGATCAATACTCTCGAGGGGGATCTGTGGACTTACCATTCATTTCTTTTTTTAGAGATAGCAGTATAAGGTACCAAACTACTTTTCTCTCTCGTCAATCTAGAGTTATCAATTACTGTTTAAATGTCTGCGTAACTATGCACATACTTGGACTGGAGGACGTCATGAAGTCTTATGTAATGTGGCCCGCATCACGTGCCTCATAAAAGCGCCATAAACAAGTGCTCCGAGATCAACCTCCGTCTGGCCCTGCGAGGGATCTTCGTTTGCCAACTCCGAGGGCAGTCTTATCCTGCCGATCTTCAATTCCACTGCGCTCGTCTGCGTCCCTAGGACTTGCTCTCCATTTCACTATGGCGTCGTTAGGCGAGGATCTCCTGGTCACTGTGAATAAACTCCAGGACCTGGTCTTCAACACCATTGGAAACGACTCTCTCGACTTGCCTCAGATTGTGAGTGACATCGATTATCTCGGACCGGACCATTGTGTACTAATAGCCTTAGGTCGTCGTCGGCTCTCAATCGTCCGGCAAGTCGTCGGTCTTGGAGAACATTGTCGGGCGAGATTTCTTACCACGCGGCAGCGGCATCGTCACGCGACGTCCGTTGATTCTACAGCTCATCAATATCCCCAGCGAGCGCGACGATAGACCGGAAAATGACGAAGTCCACGTGCCGCACACGGCGGCCAGCGTGGCCGGCCAGCACGAATGGGCCGAATTCCACCACCAGCCCGGCCGCAAATTCGAGAATTTCGCCCAGGTGAAGCAAGAGATCGAGGCCGAAACGGCGCGGATTGCAGGAAGCAACAAGGGCATCAACAGGCAGCCCATCAACTTGAAAATCTTCTCTCCTCATGTCCTCAACCTGACACTGGTGGACCTTCCCGGTCTCACCAAGGTGCCGATTGGCGACCAACCCTCCGACATTGAGAAACAAACCCGCACTCTTATTCTTGAATACATTGCGAAGCCAAACAGCATAATTCTGGCGGTCTCTCCGGCCAACGTGGACCTAGTCAACTCGGAAGCGCTGAAGCTCGCACGGCAAGTGGACCCCATGGGTAGGAGGACGATCGGTGTCCTGTCCAAACTGGACCTTATGGATCATGGCACCAATGCTATGGACATTCTGTCCGGTCGTGTGTATCCCCTGAAGCTGGGCTTCATCGGTGTGGTCAACCGGTCCCAGCAAGACATCCAGTCGGGCAAGGAGCTGGCGGAGGCCCTGCGAGCCGAGTCTGACTTCTTCCGCCATCACCCCGCCTATCGAAACATGGCCAACCGATGTGGAACACATTTCCTGGCCAAGACGTTGAACTCGACTCTGATGGCTCACATTCGAGACCGGCTCCCGGATATCAAGGCTCGCCTGAACACGCTGATGGGTCAGACCCAGCAGGAACTGGCAAGCTACGGCAACAAGCAGTTCAGTGGAAAGGAGCACCGCGGATCCTTGATTTTACAGCTGATGACCCGCTTCGCCTCATCCTTTATTGCGTCAATTGACGGTACATCTTCGGAAATCTCGACCAAGGAGCTCTGTGGTGGTGCCAGAATCTACTACATCTTCAATGAGGTTTTCGGCAACTCCCTGGAAACCATTGATCCCACGCACAACCTGACCGTCTCCGATATCCGGACAGCCATTCGTAACTCCACCGGTCCCCGGCCCAGCCTCTTCGTACCGGAGTTGGCTTTTGATTTGCTGGTCAAACCGCAGATTAAACTGTTGGAGTCTCCTTCCCAGCGGTGTGTGGAGCTTGTTTATGAGGAGCTTATCAAGATCTGTCACACCTGCGGCTCGCAGGAACTCCTACGATTCCCTCGTCTCCAGGGTAAGCTCATCGAGGTGGTTTCTGATCTTCTCCGTGAGCGTCTGGGCCCTTGCTCGAGCTATGTGGAGTCTCTGATCTCCATTCAAAGAGCGTATATCAACACCAACCACCCCAACTTCCCCGGTGCCGCTTCTGCTATGCAATCGATCATCCAGAACCGACAAGAGGAAGAGCGCAAGGCCATTTTGGCAGAGGAGAAGAGAAAGCGCGAGAAGCGCCGGATGAAGGAGCTTGGCGCGGCCAACGGAACATCTGGCACGCCAGAGGACGAGGAAGCACAAAATGACAAGTCCCAGAACCTCCCCCTTCGAAGCCAGTCTGCCAAGGGCGCTCGAAGCATGTCGCCCAACGTCGGTCGCAACGCGGAGAATGGAATTGCTGCGACCCTGAACGGCAGTGGGAACAATCCGGCTGGCTTCGGTAACACTCCCGCTACCCGCGATTCATTCTTGAATTACTTCTTCGGTAAAGACGGCGGCATTCAGAACCCGGGGCCGCAGTCTGCAGTCGCGAACCGAGCAGCTCACGCGAGTGAGCCCAGCATCAGCCAGAGCATTCGCCGCGCCGAAATCCGGTCGCCCGTCATGCCCACCGAGGAATACCCGACTCCTATGGAATACGGGAATGACACGTCCGTTTTTGTGAGTGATATAGCCCTGTCATTCTCCGTCATCGCCTCAACTACTAACCTCTTCCCCAGCCCAATGAGAATGCGGAGCCCACCCTGACCGACCGGGAGATGCTCGAGACCGAGCTGATCCGCCGACTCATCTCTTCCTACTTCAATATCGTGCGCGAGACCATTGCCGACCAGGTCCCCAAGACCATCATGCACTTGTTGGTCAACCACAGCAAAGACGTCGTGCAGAATAGACTTGTTAGCGAACTCTATAAAGAGGAACTCTTTGGCGAGCTGCTTTACGAAGATGACGGCATCAAGGCCGAGCGCGAGAAGTGCGAACGACTGCTAGAGACCTACAAAGAGGCCGCGAAGATCGTGGGCGAGGTGTTATAGATGCCGGCGTTGGACTTATCGACCCCCTGTATTCTTGTTTCTGTCTGACTATTCGAAATGTGGGATTCTTGAATGTACAATTACCCGAGGCCTGCACATGCGTGATATACTCTTTCTGAGCTTTTGAAATGAATCTTCGTATATTTAGCTTTGAAAGATGCGAATGACAAGTTAAATGCTCGATATATGCAAAGATGTTTACGCCTTCTTCGTAGCTACCTTTCGAAGTCGTGCACCTTCGAATCCGTATAGACCGCCGCCGACAAAGACCAACACTGCACCGACGAGAACACCGGACCCTAAATGATTGCCGAACAGGTAGATGGACAATAGGAGGGAAACCAGCTTGCGAATGTTTAAGACAACCGTCACTGTCAGGGATGACGATTTAGCGGATAACAGATGGACGCCCCGAATGCAAAGGTACTGCGTCAGAGCATTCATGATCAGGAATGCCACCTGGACCGGAAGCCGCTCGAGCGCCGATTGAACCGGTGCGTGTTTCTGAACTGTCGTCAAAACAGAGAGAGCCGTGTTGCCCATCGTAGAGGAGACGGCTGACTCGCGCGTCTGAGGGAATGTCGAGAGAAGCGATGGCGTCGATGATACCACTCGCCATTGTGAGGACAGCTGCGGGTAGCTGGTCAAGAATAGAGGGAGAGAAAGGGTGTGGGAATAGAATAGCGCCTCCTTCCAATGATCCCGGCCATAGGTCGCGTATAACCGGTCTGCGTAAATCCCCTGAAAAGCAGACAAGACCATAGCCAAGGCGAGAATGGTAAAGCCCGTGGCAGTGGTCATCATAGCCGTGTCCTCTGATCCAATCTCTATCGACTTGCCCTTGGCTTGCGCATCGGCTAACGCAGCGGCGACCACGCCCATGGTCAACATGGCCACGGCAAGAATCTGGCCCCGAGAATAACGTTTTCCATTGAAAATGCACCCAACAATCATAGATGCTACCGGGCCACCGGATCGTACAATGATGTGAAGTGGCACGGAAATCTTATATGCAAATGCCCAATTGTTCAACATGTTGACTGTGACAAAGAACGAGGTGTAGATCAGCCATGATCGTAGGGGAATCGCGCGGGGGCTGAGAAATAGGGCTCGAGGTCCTGCTGAAAAGGACAGGAAATGCGGGAGGGTGAAGAGGGCGCACAAGACGAACTGGGCGAAGGTGATTAAAGGACCTGAGTTGCATCCAATTAGGTTGTCTCCGACGTTTCCAATCCGGATAGTTCTTACCAGCTGTAGGCTGTTCTCTGAAAGGGTATGTGTTAGCTTAGAAAATACCAAAACAATTAGAACTCGACTCACTTTATGATAGCTTCGAGAGCAAATACCTGGAACCGTAAATGTCAGCAGCTTACTTCCAGGCCTCATTCGTATATACTTGCATTCGCACAGCATCCGCCAAAGATGAGCGACACCATCAGCACCATGTTGGCCCATGTCGGAATTGCCGCATGCGCGGCCGCAGCGATCAAGCCAGGCGCATCCTTCTCCTTCAGCTCGGGGGAAGGTGGCGACACACGGAGCGCGGTATCACCAAGGTTATTTGAGGGAATCTTAAGCTCATAGGCATTCGCTTTTCGTTGCGAGGCGTCGCTGTCGTTGATCATTGCGGTGGTCGACGTGACGGACTCGCGGACCCTCCTCTTTGACTGCGTCGCGCGTTGATCAACAATCCCGTTCTTTTCTCGGCTTTCCTCCGTTCCAGTATAAATAATTCAGTATGCGGGCAAAGCCCAAAAGAGTGACGTGGCGAAGTTGCAAGTTGGTAGTTGGCAGTTGAAGAAGGTGACATGAGCGGGCGACTCCGACTCCGCTTTCGCGTTGGAGATTCGGAGCAACATTTACATTCCTGGTTTGAACATCGACAATTCAATACATTTTATATGTACATAGTGTTTCAAATACATTCAGTCATCTACAATGTCATCGTCACTGAGAACAAACTTCTCTTCCTCCACTTGCGGAGGACCAAATGCGTTGCTGCCCGGGTTGGGATGAGTCTGTAACGGTGCCAGATCGTCCTCTTCAACCTCATCCAGACGACTACCTCGAATACCGGTGATCTGACTCAATTGCCCATCGTCATGCCGTATCTGTGTCATGTAGGGAAGCTGATGGAGGAGTGCGTCATGGCGCGACATCATGGTCGTCGATGGATTGTCCATATTCGACGCGTAGTGACCGACCCGGAGACTCTTCCATGACTTGACACCTACAGATTCGGAATTGCCACTCATTCTGTGTGAAGTTAGACTGGGATTGCTGGGGTCGAGCATGTGCTTCATCCACGAATCCAAAAGCCCTTCGATCTCTTCGGTCTTCCTCCACAGTCGCAACGAGGAAGGATAAAGCATCTTGTGGGCATTGCCACGACCTCGCCCATTCATAGGAAGTAGTTTCCGGTTGACAGGGTATGGAAGAGCGAATAGAAGCCCGCGCGCCGCCACCTGAAAACTGATTTCATCTTGTCGCAGCATATCAACGCCGGCATTCAAAAGATTCGCTCCGATCCCAATGCCTGCCCGCGTGCCATGTGCAGGCCTGCGGTCGGCACCGAGGATATCGCTGTCGGATAGCGCCTCAATGCATGCATTGAGGTTATCGGTGAAGTCATCTCCGTCACAAGACGGTGGGTAGTTTTCGTGAAGGGCGCATATAAAAGTGGAGACATCGGTGCCCGTCTCATCAATTAGGTCATTGACGCCGACTTGCGAAACCTTGGGCCGACGATGAGAGGCGAGATAATGGGGCGGTGATGGAGGTATTGTGGCATCCTTGGGCATGAGACTCGGGTCCAGGCGTTTGTTGTAGACAATCTTGCCCACAGCATGGAACATTCCCAGACTAGCCTCTCTCTGGGAAATCAACTTGAGCGACTCTTCTTCCATCGATGTCAAAGCCGTGTCTCCGCGCGACCTTTTGCTTTTTGTCACACTGCTGCCCCAGTTCCCTGTCTGGTCGCCTTTCAAACAGAGAAACTCTAAGGATGAGACTGCACTGCGAATGTCTCCAATCTCAGAGACCCGCTCGATAACTGCTGGACCGGGAATTCGGCTACGCTGGGAAGCCCGTGCCTCCTTGTCTAGGATCGACGTTAGGGCTTTCTGCATAAAAGTCGGTGCAATGCTATTGAAGTCGAGAATCGTTGTATTCGGGTGGTTATACAGAGTGGGCCCGAGCAATCGATGCACCGTCAAGTTGTCCAGGATAGACGACGCCGAGCTCAGCAACGTCTCTGAGACGATCATAACAATTGGCGGATGCCAGTCGCCCCCGTCATCCGCCGCCGCGAGATAGCGTTGTAAAGAAGCTCGGAAGGCTGTTAGACTCGACGACGCTCGGCTGAGCACAGTTGGAAACTCTTCAATGAGAAGGACGCGCCGATTGCCAGAATGTGCATTGCGGCCGCTCTTCGATTCGGAGGAATCCTCCAGGTCAAGCCCTCCGAAGCGATCGCCTCGTCCGAGAAACTCTTCAAATTGAGCACTGACAGAGACGTAGTCGCGCGCAGTAAACTCGGAGACAGCTGGATTCCTCCATTCGATAATATCAAACCCGGCCGCTTCGGATAGAAGGGTGACCGTTGTAGTCTTCCCAGAACCCGCAGGGCCTCGGAGGACGAGCAGTCTCTATTTCTGTTAGTAAAAGAATCGGAAAATAATGAAAGGTTCACTCACCTCCCTACGTCTCCCAGAAAAGGCATCTTCCAGCCAGTTCTGTACATCAGAGACCTTCCTCTTGTGAACGGCGAGCTCCTCTAGATTCGAGGGAGCGAACCGCTGTGCCCAAGGACGTCTGTCTGCTTCCACCGAGGATTGAGCTGGAGACTGCGAGCGCGTGCTACCATTCGAGCTGGTGGGCATGAGAAAGCGTTTGGTGGGTTGTTTTTTCGGCCTTGAGCTCGGTTTCGACGCTGGTCGTCGTGCTTGACTGGGTTCATGTTTGCCTTTCGTGTCAACAGCAGCGCCGGCCTTCACACTATTCAGGTGCTGTGTAAATATCTCGTCGTAGGAGTCATAGTCGTCCTCAATCACGTCCGCATCAAGGGTTGCCTCCGAAACCGTGGCGAGTGACTGTTTGGGCTCGAACTTGTGTGAGGACCATCGCTGTCCCTCCGTCGCAGGTTGAAAGAAGCTATGTAATGATTTAGGTTGCTTTGTATGCGGCGAGGATCCGGGCTTTTTAGGGGAGAGGGAGGAGATTCGGGGTGAGGGAGCTTGGCCGGAACGCGCTCGTGGTTTGGAACGTGACGGAATGACAGTGTGTCTGGATGCGACCGATTTTTCGGATTGCTCTGGAGCATTCGAGACGGACCTGCGCTGTCGCTTGGGGGGACGACCATCCATGATGGGAGCCGCGGAGACGAAGATGGAAATGCGCGTCCGATAAGCTTATGACGCCAAGCGGTGATCCACCGCGTCGATTAATCTACGCTTGACACTCGAGGTATAGGCTATGCATTCTCATCAGGATATAATTACAACCATACGTCACTATTGCTATCATGGTCTCCAGTCTCTGCTTGTACAAGAAAAGTGCAATTGGCGTATATAGTAATTACATGTCCGGCCTGACTGGGTATATCGACTTCCAATACAAAATAATAGACAATAAACATTAAAGCCCTTTATCCGCCACCAAACACATCATAATAGTAATCCTCATCCAACCCGTTTCGCGAGGGCACCCCTGGTGTCTCGCCCGCGAACGTGGCATCGTCAAAGCGGACATTAAGAAGACGGATCTTCAGTCCGTAGTTGCTGACCAGGTCAGTCAGCTTGGTCGTCTCTGCGGTGATGGGTTGCTGGTTCAGAAGCATGAGCAATCCATCCAGCCACTCCGAGGCCACGCTATGGGATGCAGGCCGGAGAGTGAGCAGAACCACTTCTTTTTGGGTGGATCGGCTGCCGCTTCGAGTGTGATTCTTGCCATGCGCCGAACCTGGGGATGGCGCGTATCCGTGGATGGTGATCTTTGTAGATACTTGACGAGGCGCGGTCTTCACGGTGGAAGATGACGAGTGATCGGGGTTCGTTGATACATTAGAAACCACCGAGGAGACGATGGAAAGATCGACTGTGAAGCAAATATTAGCATGTGAGATCGAGGAAACGTGACAAAAGGCTCTCACTCTTGTCCGGCAGGGCATCTAGCTCGGGAGCTCGATCACTGATCGAACTAAACTCGCCAAAATGCAGATACCGTCGGTTATGTGACAATTGAACGTATTGATACGAGCTCGAGGACCTACTTGGTCCTTGATCGTTCTTGGAGTTCGACTCGAGTGAAAACCAGGCACCCTGAAGCAAGCATCGAATTCGCTGCTCTTTGACAAACTGAAGTGCCTCGTGGTGCAGTTCTTCGCGCACCTGTTGCAAGTGCTGCCCCCAGGCATCCTCGTAGGTGAGCTCTAGAAGCTCCATCTGTAGCTCGCGCAACCGGCGATATTCAAAGTTGGCCAGGTCTTCTTCCACGTCCTGGACATCCTTCGTCCGGGAAGCACCACCCACAACGGATTCGACGAGGATGCGAACCAGCTCCACGATCTTGTCCAGATCCTCCATCTCGGCAGCAGTCGCCTTCCAAAGGCGGAAAAAGGCCTGCAGTCCCGCCACGTGCAACCGAGTCCAGTGAAGGAGTAGAGGTCTGAACAGCTTATCGAGACTGGAGCGGGACTCCAAAAGCATGTAGATCTTGGAATCATCCATCTCGGTCTTGTCCACCTCGAAATGCTCGTACAGAATGGACGTTACTGCCAGTGACGCCTGGGCAATTGGACACCGCTGTCGTGCTGGTTTGCTAGACTGTTCGAGGAGCATCTTCTGGAACTCATCCTGGTGACTGCGGACATAATCCGCCAAATCCATCATCCCCAGGAAGCCCACCTCGTGGAACTCTGCAGCCGGACTCTCCGATTCGAATCCCAATCGTCGCCATTTCTCGGGGTGGTGTCGCTTCGAATGCCGCGAATCGTCGCCGTTTTCCTTTTTATTTACCTTCTCCGAGCTCTCGTCAGAGCCCTTGAGGGTGCTGGCCAGGTAGATTCCCTTCAGGGCTCTTCGGTGCTCAGGCTTCTCCGGGTTCAGGGAAATCTCTCTCCATCTTCGAAGGAGCACCTTGGTCAGAGACTGGAACTCGAGAAGCGGGTGGGCCAAGTCTTGAAGAGCAGAGTCCTGCATGAGCACGTAAACTGCTCGAATCACTCCCAGATCCTGCAGCTTCTGGATGAACTTGGGCCATTCCGCCTCCGAGTCGTGTGTAATGGAGTCACGCATGAGCGAATTGATCAGCTGGAGCGCATTGGCACACAGAGCATGGTCTGCAGAGGACAGCCGGCTCACGAGCATCTCCAAGAACTGAGGATAAATGGCAATCGCCGGCTTCAGTGCTCGGAAGCCGAACATCATATCGGGCTGCTCCGAGCCAGTGCCGCCAACCGGGTGGGACACAACGGACACCAGAATCGACATGGCGCCGCGGAGAATATTGACAAGAGGGTGGGTAACGATCAGTTCGACAATCTAACAAGCAATAGGAAAAATGGTGATTAGCAGGCAAACAGAGAGATATATGCGCACACATCTATTGGCAGAGTCGGGGGGAGTATTACTTACTCGTTCGACCAATTCCTGATCCACGCACTCCCATCCTTTGTCGACGTCGAGAAGACGAGCGAAACTGGTGAGGCTATAGGCCAGAGTATTGCCACTGGCGTGCAATGTCAGATATCGCAGGCGAGTCAAACCGCCCTCGGAAATAAAGAGCTCCGCAAAGGATGGGTCGCCAATGTTGCCCTGAAGCTTGAAGACGGCCATTTTGCGGACCGCATCTTCATCGCTACCCAGACGATCCACCAATTCGGCGACGTTGACGGTCTCCATGCCCAAATTGCTGGAGGGGGGGAAGGAAACAAGAACCGTGGAGACGGAGGTAAAGGCGCATCAGGGGTCAACGTGCTGTGGGGCAAAAGTTGGGACTCGATCTTAGTTCGAATTCGATTCGATTTTCCTTTTTTACTTTGCATCCTTAATTTCCTTTTTCCTTTCTTTTTCTCTTTCTTTCTTTTCTTTTATATATTTTACTTCACGCATTGCTATATATCTTTTTCTTCTCTTTTACTGTTTTTGTTTCATTTTCAAGTTTCTCAAGTATTCGAGTAACTATTAGCTTGAACACATTCGTCATACGTAAAACATGAGGTCCAGTCGTTTGCCTAGCCTCCAAAAAATTTATACAGGGATGTCACCGTTTCAACTCCAGGGATGCAAATGAAGATCACAGACTGGGAAACCTGCCCAGCTTCGATCACCGGGAAAAGGAAGCAGAGAGAGTTGTCATCGTCGCCAACCCACATTCCAGATAACGTGGGCGATGTCTCGCGCTGTGTTGACGGTGTCGACCACTCGTCCTAACAGGCCACTGCTGGCCGCTTCCGGTTCCCCTTCGCCCGCTCTGTACGGCATAGACATACCCGAGTCGTTTAGTTGCGGTGGCCGGTCGCGAAGCTCGTCCCGATCTTCCGGAATGAACCAGCCTCGGTCTCGAGGCATGTATTGACCGGTGAAATCCAAACTGGGATCTTCATCATCCTCGCCAAGGAGGAAGTTGGCAGATTGCGACGGTGGTCGGATAGTCTCCACGGACGGAGTGGGAGACAACGAGGAGGAGCACGGGAGGGCGGACCATCGATCGAGGATGTACCTGCCCTTGGGCTCGGGAGTGTCACCCCGGTATTTCAGGGTGGTGGATGGGAGAGGAGCGATGGTTTTACTGTCGCTGCTGAAGCTATTGCGCGGGGTGCTTCGCATGCTAAGGGACGGTTTGCCCGTAATGTGTCGCATCATGAATAAGCCGTCGTCAGATGAACTCTCATCGTCAAAGGTGAATGGCCAGTCATCTTCGTCGCCCTCTTTGACATCCACGGCGATGCACTGCTCCACCTTGTCGTTGAAGTGGATGTGGCGCCGCTCACTGGGCGATGTCAGCCCCGATGAGGAGGGGGTCGTCAAGGTGTCACCCATCGAGTAGGTCGAGCTTCCCCTCCGATGGTGGATATGGTCCAGATCGGTGTTGGACCTGACCAAGGGAGGTCGCACCCAGCCATTCACAGCCTCCTGCGCTTTGAGGATGGCCCCTGCATGTTGGAGAAGCGTGTGCTGAGACAGCGACCGCTGAAGCATGGTCTCTGATGCGGTTTTCTTTTTCAGGATTGGTTTTGGGTCCATGTAGGAATTGGGAGTTTCGAGGCGGCTGGGCGGCGGCGATACATCCGACGCCGTGATCTCGGCCAAGCTCGACGTCTTGAGGGGACCATAGAGCCATGTTACATCGTAGTCCTTTAGCCTGTGCGAACCGTTAGTCATACTCTCAGCGAGACGAGACGATGCGGAGTGAGTCCCTCACCAGTTCAAGGTTTCTGGAGAGATGGTCCCGAGATTGTGCTTCGCCTTTGCCCACGTTCGCCAGGAGGCATTCTCGAGGCGCACTCCGTTGCTGTAGTCGTTCTTACGGGTGGTGACATAGCGCCAAGATGCCCAGATATCCTCCTCGCGCCATTCATGAGAGAGATAGTCGACGTGTCGGGATGGCTCCTCCTCGACCGAGGTGTCATCGGCGGCCGGGGCTTGACGGGACCGGGGTGGACGAGCGGAGCCGCCGGACGCATCGCTCATTACATCGGATTCCTTGGGCCTCGCACGGGGCCCGGACTTCGCCTCGTACGAAGGCAAAATTAGATTGTCATCGAGTGACAGGTCGCTGATGTTGGTTGGGGTGTAAGGAAGAATTTGGCCGGTCGGGGTGAAGCTGGGAGACGGCGGAAGGGAGGAGAAAGTAGAGGCGACGGGGCTGGGACAGTCCCGGGCCGGATAGGCATTTTGCATGGGCTCAGACTTGATGGGGAGGTGATCATTAAGAAAGTAGCGCTGAGCAGTAGGTGAGCGTAGAGGATCCGGGGACAATGACTGCCGTTCACGGGGGACCAGTACGGCGGCCATTATTCCCGATAGATAGGAATCAAGAGGAAGCAGGGGGCCATTACTAGGAAGAAAAAGAGGGAGAAAAGGAGAAAAGGAAGAAAAGGAAGAGAAAAAGGAATAGTAGAAGAGTAGAAGAGAAGAGTCGAGGAAGGAGAGTGGAAGGAATAGAATGGAATTATATGCGGGGACGGAGAGAGCGGGTGTGGAGTGAAATATTGAAATTGTGGAGGGAAAAAAAGAAAAAGGGAAGAAGAAGCCGGAGTTGCGGGTGACACATTGATAATGTTCATTGCCACCGAGTTCGTCTATCTTTCCAAGGTTTCACCTTCTCATTTTTAAATTTACCATATCCAGGCCGATGCTCTACAATCTGCTCTAGACCGAACGATAAAACTTTCTCCACTCACTAAAGCAGGTCGTGCGTACGAGTAGATCCCAAGTGGAGCTTCTAACGTTTTCAAACTGTCCACTCTGGATGCGTTAACATGGACATTAATATAGACAAATACCTGACCGAGGGTCTGAAAACCCCCCCCCCTCGAGCTCGAGCTGGAGCTCTCTCACTATCTCGGTCGCACATCTTGATGAGCTGGGTGGTTGCACGACTTCTGTGACTTCACCATGGGGTATCGGAAGTGCCAGGGGAGGAGCATTGGGATAATGAAGGAAACCGGATCGTGGATAGTGGATAGTTATCTGGATGTCTGATGTTTGACTCTTTAAGATACGAGAATCCACGATTAACTTCAAATGTTGCACGGTCCTGTGCTGTGCTGTCTTGCCGTACTCGCCGTTTTCATATTCGAGATAAGAAGTCGAGTAAAAGTCCTGGACGGCGGCGCTGGGCTCTGACCACTCACGGAGAATGCGAAAGGTGAACCTAGTTTCGTGCAGACACTGCAACACTGCAGACACTCCAGACCGAGATGGATGGTCAAAAGGACCAGGGAAGAAGTCAATTTGTCCGTGCGCTTGCATGTATTTCATCGTGTTCACCGAGAGATCCGTCCAAGTCTTGATTGGCCTCGACTAGAACCCTCCCATCGACCACTTTTCGGACCAGTGATCGCGTCCCTTTGCTGCATGTCGCCGAGCCACGGACGTTCGGGCCTTGTCGACTTGGGATTTTCTGGGTTTGGGGTCCTTTGCCCCTCCTCCGCCCCATTCGTCTTTTCCTCCCGAGACATGTCAATCGTGGATGATGTGCACATCCAAATTGACGCCAGGAGCCCCACGGTCCCCACGGGCTCCCCTGACAGGTGGTATCCTCGTCCTCATTGGCCATTCCGATATATACTCGACAGCACGACATTTCTGAAGGCTGATGCGAGATGGGAAGTCATCTCAAGGTACATCATCTTGAATCATCCGGGGCAAGTGGGTTGTGAGAGAAGAGAGAGACATACAGTATGCAGACAAGGATCGTCCCCTGGCTATCTTATCGGACCTCAACGCTCATCGTCAACCGGGCACCAATTGGCGTAATCATGGACCCCGCCTCTTCCTTCCCTATCGCTCTGGTACTTTGACAGATGTACAATGCACCTTCAACGGTGCCGCAGAGACACTGCTGCATGGATCCCCGTCAGATACCATGAAGTTAATAACGATCCC
Source organism: Penicillium sp. VS AB III KN (assembly GCA_019775275.1). Taxonomy (NCBI): domain Eukaryota; kingdom Fungi; phylum Ascomycota; class Eurotiomycetes; order Eurotiales; family Aspergillaceae; genus Penicillium; species Penicillium sp. VS AB III KN. The sequence continues at coordinate 497,616 of JACWGB010000020.1, read as the reverse complement.
AGTCAATGTTGTTGTCATCTTACGCCATCGCGAGCGGGGTATTTGGCGAAGACTGGGGATCTATCCAAAACCCCAGACGCCCCCGAATCCCCGTTGTAGACCCCCTCAACCCTCAATGGGTAATGATTGTTACTTATCACTCCTTTTTTTTATCTGCCAATTGAAACGACCACAGCTTTTGGTCGTTGCTCAGTCAAGTAATCCCGAGTAATCTCGTATTCTTATCTGAACCGATGAGTTGATGCCGCGTATATGTGAAGATTTTCTGAAGACTTCCGGGTCTACTACAACGTCTACGGAAACCCTTCTCTCGTATAACGTTGAATATTCAATTCGGAACCCCCACGATGGCATTCACCGAGTCATCTATGCCAAGACCGTTCTGTACACAAACGTCTGGTCCGAACGTAGACCGAGTATGTATACTACTTCTACTTCTACTTGTACTCCGAACTATTCGGGAAATCACGGATTCTCACCACGTGACCATCATTACCCCAAAGAGGTTAGCGTCAATGCCCCTCGTCCCCGCGCGAGCTTCGAGCTTCGACCGGAATTTCATTTAGTGAAACAATGGCGGAGGTAGATTCTGGCTCGGTCGAGCCCCAGGCCCGGCACATCGTCTACTGCGGAGGTGAGTACCCCGGTCCTCTATCTCGCCTTTCGCCTGTGCTTTTTGCCTTTTTGCCTTTTCAGGCCTTGTCGTGCTAACGCAATCTGTTCCGACAGTTTGCACTTTGCCCCCCGAGTACTGCGAGTTCGGCGGTACCGCTAAAAAGTGCGAAGAGTGGTTGAAGGAGAATCATTCAGATCTGTGGAATGAACTTTACTCGGAAGGTACGGACACACTCGTGAAAGAATTGGGATTATTATTATTTTTCTGACATTGTCGTGTGCCAGAGGCCGTGACGGCTAACCTGTCCACCCTCTCCGTTTCTGCCCAGGAACGCGCTGCGAAGGATGCCGCGAAGAAGGAAGCCAAGGCCGCTCAAAGTGAGGCCCGGGATGCCGAGAAGAAAGCAGCCTCCAAGGTTCTGATCAAGCGGGTCGAACGCAACAAGCGCAAGCACGTCACCGTTATCTTCGGTTTGGAGGTGTTTGGACTCGAGAATAAGAAAATTGCCAAGGACCTGGGCAAGAAGTTCGCTACGGGGTCTTCAATGACTCGATCCCCCGCCGGCGCCGAGGAAATCACCGTGCAGGGAGATGTCAGTGACGACGTTCGCGAGTGGTTGCTAGAGGTGCATGGAGACAAGGTGCCGGAAGCGAACATCGAGCTGATCGAGGATAAGAAGAAGAAAAAGGCCGAAGGCGCTTAAATTGGGAAAAGAAAAATCTCTAATGACGACTACGAAGCCTTTTGCAGATAGGGGTATCATGACATGACCAGACTGAAAATATACAAATGCTTAGTGCCTCATAACTCATCCAGCACTCGGAAGGGATCGTGCTCTGTAGGTACTGCGTCGGGTCCAGCCCGAGTCGCACTGACCGTGACACTCGTCGGGGTCTGCTGGAGACTCTGTAGACGGTCTTCAAGACTCGATGGGTGGCGTCCATTGACTCCGAGGCCAGATTCCCACATATCAGACTGATATGAAGCGCCAAGTGAGGACTGGTTGGTTGCTTCCGTCGGTAACGGAGACCTTTCATCACCGGCACCGATGGCAGGCCAGTTCTGAAGCACAATGGCCAACACAAGCACGAGGAATGCACTGCCCATGACGCCCGATACGATGCGTAGTCGACGACTGACGCGCGACTGCCACTCCGATTCCCGTTGCTCCCAGCTATCAATCTCACGTCGAACTGCATCCAGCCGACTACCAAGATCTTCCACGCGCTTTCGCCCTCGCTTCATCCGCTCCTCCAACGCGTCGGCCTTTTGAATCTGCGGCTCGAAGCCCTTCAGATCATCGATCTGTTTCCGAACCTCCCGATCCAACCCGGAAGTCTCGCGCTCAAAATCGCTAAGAAGCGTGGACGCGGATTCAGAGAGGTCTTGGAACGAGCCGATTGTTGAGTTGAGGGCTGTTATCTTCTCCAATAAGTTGTAGTATGTGTAATCGAGTCGACGCGTAATGTCCGTCGCTAAGGATGATATCGAGGAGAGGGCAGATCGTAGATACCTGGAGAATCAAACTATCAGCTGATAGCTCTCGCATGATAGCAATCAATTGACTTACTCTTCACCCTGCTTCCGTCGATTCTTCACATGCTCCAGGTCCTCCATGGACTGGATCTCCCGTCGTCGAATCGGACCTAGCCCTTCATGCTGCCCGGGGACATCCAGCAGACTACCCTTTCGGCTGCCACTGGTCGAGTCGGAGCCCCATCGGGATCGCGTAGTCTCCCGAGTGATGGGTCTTAGCAGCCCGTCATCGCCCTCGCGATCCTTCTCCCTCCCGCCGGACCGAGTGGGCAGTAGCCCGCGCGCACTGGCGGAGGACGCGAGATGACTCATGGGTCCCGGGAGACGGAGCTCTCGTGACTTGCTATGCTTGTGTCGATGATATGACTTGGACCCGTCGGCGAGCGGTCGCGCAGAAGGTCGCTTCGTGGATTCGTTCAGGGTATCTGACGGTGCGGACTCTTCGGTCGTACGGCGGACATGACGGCGGGAGCCTCGTTCCGGCTCGTCGGAGATCGGGTCATTGGGTCGCGAACCGTGGGAACCGTGGATCAACGGGAAAGTGGCGGAGGAGGATCGAGTGGTCGACAAAGGCAACGGGGACTTGAGATGGGTGTCCATGTTATCACATTTTCCAGTCAAGTTGGGAATTAGGTGGTTGCTAAGCACAAGGTGGTGAGAGAGATGAGATGCGGAGGGCGAGATATCATCGTGCCAAGCCGTGCAAGAGGCCGATCTGCAGCGAGATTGATCGGCATTTGACATTTGACATTTGACATCTGACATTTGATGTCCGATTCTGGTTTCTATTTTGGTGATTATTCTGTTCCAGTGTTTATACTGCTCCGGTATTTATCCTAAATTCTACAGTATACGCGAGACGAGATAGAAGATGCTAAGAGACATGATACACATGTGCTAGGGTAACATTTATATGCTGATATCAAACATTAGACACGCAATATAATGGAATCTTTTGTAAACCACGCCCAGAAACGCCAACGACCAGCCCTTTTGTCGACCGTGTCTCTCGGACAGAGATCGTAGGCCGTGTATATGCAGTGTGATCCCAGTGGACAGGGAGACGAGACTGAGCTCATGAGTTGAGCAGCTTGTTGCGCTTCTCGCGGCGCCTGAGACGATCGACGCGTTTCTGGTGCATCTTCTCTGCCATCTTCTCGTAGCGAGCCTTTTCCTCCTTGGCGGCTCTGCGATCCTTGATGCGCTGAATATGGGCCTATGGGAGGTGGGTGTTAGCAATGACCATCTGGCAGTAACGTAGTAATGTGGTAATGTAGTAAGGTAATGATGAGAACGATAAAGCTAGACAAGAAACTCACCTGGCGCTCAGCCTCCCTCTCCTCCTTCATCTCGCGTTCACGTTCCTTGATGGCCTCGTGGTGCTTACGAGCTTCTACCCGCTTAGCGTACGAGGTAAGGCCCGCACTGGGGCGGAAGGGCTTCTTGCTGGAGTCATGCCAGTTTTTCCCTGTTTCGGGTCAGTCGGGAGAACGAACAGTGGAGTCGCAGACTCTCGGAGACTGACCGTTCTTGCGCATGCCCTTGGAGGCACCCGCCGCTGGCGCTGTTGCCGGAGTCGTGGCAGTCTCGGTAGACATAATGTGCTGGAAGATGCTCTGACACAAATTGCCAAGGTAAAACAGGCGGGGAATGGGAAATTCGGACGGGACAAGAGGAAAAAAGATGAAGCCTTGGCCGCCTTACGAGCCCAAATGAAATTTTCGTCAGATTATCTGATCGAGATAACCGGGCTTGGCGCACGCTAACAGTGAAAAAAATTGAAACTTCGGGCGGTTTTCCTACTCCACTCGAAGTGTATTTCTCGTCTTTCTCCGTCCAACACCCAACTTCCTCAGGTCTTTTCGCTTCTACGGGGCTTGGCATCGCCAGCTTAAACAAATCGCCTGTCGCGCACGTTACACCGCCCCCCCCCCCCCCTCGGTGCTTCGTTGATGCCCCCACTTCACTTCACGAAAGGCCCGAACAAATCGCTCAACTGAAATACTCCCCCGTCCCCCGTCCCCCTCCCTCCTCCTTTCGAATCATGCTCCTGCGATAGCCCGATACACTTGGGTGACTGTTGGAAGCCTTGATGGCGGCGACCGAGCATGCGATCCCCGTCCATGAACCGATGGAACTCCCATCTCTTCCGCCCAACCAGGGGTTGGAGGCGATGAAGGATATCGTGTTTGGTTCCGTGAGTTATTTCGTCCCCCCTGGAATAGTAGATACAGGCTGACCGGACTCTTAGGCTGCTGGTATGGCAGGCAAGCTGATCGAATATCCCTTTGACACCGTCAAGGTCCGCCTTCAATCTCAACCCGCACACCTTCCTCTCCGATATACCGGTCCTCTAGATTGTTTCCGCCAATCGTTCCAGGCCCATGGCCTTGGGGGACTGTACCGTGGCATCAGTGCCCCCATGATGGGGGCAGCCGTAGAAACCAGCTGTCTGTTCTTCAGCTACCGCCTCATTCAAGATGCCCTGCGCGCTATACTGTATCCCGGAGTGGAACAATTGCCTTTCCACGTCCTTGTGGCCGCCGGGGCTGCTTCGGGATCTGTTACCTCGTTGGCACTCACGCCCATTGAACTCATCAAGTGCAAGATGCAAGTCCCCGTCGAGTCGGGGCACAAAGGCCCCGGTCCCGCCGCGCTCATCGCAACCGTCTTCCGACAGGAAGGACTGATTGGATTCTGGCGCGGCCAGCTGGGAACTCTCATCCGAGAGACTGGAGGCAGCGCAGCCTGGTTCGGTGGCTATGAGGGTGTCTCGTCCCTCTTCCGGAAATACAGCTCGTCTCATTCCCATTCGACCGACTCCCTACCCGTCTGGCAGCAGATGGCTGCTGGAGCCACAGCAGGCATCAGCTATAACTTTTTGTTCTACCCAGCCGACACGATCAAGTCGCGCATGCAGACGGAAGACGTCTCACGCCTTCCGGCCAATGGGGAGCGGCAGACCTTCTGGAATGTCACTCGGGCCGTGTGGAGGCAGCAGGGCATCAAGGGCATGTATCGCGGGTGCGGGATCACCTGCGCGCGTTCGGCGCCCAGCTCCGCCTTTATCTTCTCCGTTTATGAAGGATTACGATCATACTTTGGATGACTGCGTGAGACTGATCCATCTTGATGTGCACATATCTCGGTCCAGTGCTGTTCTACTTGATACCCTTTATCGATATACCAAACCCTCGCCTTACCTCGCTTCACCTCGCCTGGCTACGACCGGCAAGCCTGCTGCATGATGCGAAATGCAAAAGGCAAAATGTGTCTGACCGCGAGCTCAAAGTTGGACATTCGCACCTTCTACCATGTTGAAATTCTCAAACATCTCCTCATGAGACTTTTACTCCCTCGTTCACCGGCCATGTCAAATTGAACCATCTGTGTCTCGCCTCCTGCCTAAAAAATTCCTTTACTATATAGAGCTCTCTGCTCGATTCGATAGATGACTATGCGAAGACCCGTCCGATGGACATCTCGTTGTTTCTTCTTTGGATATAGAACATTACTCTGAACATAGAATACCACATACACTTGACCTTTTCTAATCCGATCCTTGACTGAGCCTCCTTTTTGCCAGGCGACGATACTGATCTCATCATAGCCACCCTCGGCTCGGCGTGTAGATAGTCCTGCACGGTCATCGCCAGTCCTCGCTCACTTAACAAGTCCCCATCAGGCTTTCCTCGCGGCAAGGGTGCATTCGTATCCCCATTCAGCTCCCATACCTTATCATCTTTTCGTACAAATGCTACGAAATGATGACGACTCTCATCCCGCGGCGACGGAGCCGTCGTGGAACCAGCCACAGCCGCCTCCATATGCGCGTTCTCCAGAAAAGTCCAAGTGTACAGCAACTCCGCCCTGTCAGCTGGAGCGAGGTCGCTAGTACTGGACTGGACCCAAAATTTGCTAGCTAACAACTAGATCATTCATCAGTCTCCATATTAACCAATCTAGCATGATTTGCAAGCTAGGACGAGTCAATTTGATAACCCGTAGCTTCTTTTCACGGAAGTGTCGGTTGACCTTTACGACTATATTAACTTAAAATTATAATATCTGCTAGCCGTTCTCGTACAAGGCAGGCATCTTAGCCCAAGCTGAAAACTGATTTGCAGATTTGATTAGCCCAACTAAATATCGGTTCAATTTGAGTATTTTCATTTCCTTTTTCCTTTCATCACAGAATGGAAAGCACTGCAGCTCTCTTCAAGGGCTGGTTGTCCCCAGTCTTTCATCCATTCTGACTGTAATACCTGTTGTGCCGTCGCTCTTTCGCTTGGCCGGAATGTCAGCATTGTGCGAAGCATCGCCTCAAACGCCTTCATCTCTTTATCCGTCACGATCTCTAGGCCCGCTTCGGCCCGAGGCTCCTGTATGCAGTAATCAAACCTTATGTCCCAGGTCCTACGCACGCCATCGTGGCCCCTAGACATCTCTGGCTTCAAATCCAATTCTCCCTCTTCGTTAAACCATTCCAGTCTTCTGTGCCATTTCCCCCACCACTCGTTGGGTAATATGCCAAGAACCTCAACTTGCTCCGCAGTGACGCGATCAGCCGTTGGGCGAAAAGCGTCAAACAAAGGTCGCTGGCCAAAAATCTCCCAGATAGTACAGGCAAGTGTCCAAATGTCCGAGCCAAAGGACAGTGGCTCATCAGAGAATCGGGCCTCAGGTGGCTGAATGAGAGGAAGAGTCTTGGAAAAGAACCTGGGTGCTTTACGAGGGTCGAAGGATTCTCCAAAATCGCTGAGAAGGATCCTCTCCTCTCCAATGGCGATATCTTCACTTCGAACGCCAAACCAACCAGGAATGAAGACATGTGCAGGTACTCCATTCGACAATGGCTTACCATCGACACGAATAACGGCCTCTGGCTCTGGCTCTCCAAATTTCTCGTAGATTTCTGACGTAGAATAATGATCGATCGATTCAGGAAACGAGACTAGAATGTTCCCCAGATGAAGGTCTTTTTAGTCTAAAGGTCAGCTGGGCAGTTCAGCTGGAATTCATTTATAAGCATTACATACCGCCGTGTACAATGTCTTCACTGTGCAGGAAGGCTACCCCGCGAATGAGCTGGGCGATAATTGACTGCGCGACCTTTGGACGGAAAAGACCGAAAGTCGAAGCCTCTCTGGCATCGAACAAACTCATCTGTGCAGGCGGAGTGACGATACACTTGTGCTTCCCATTGGGGCTGGAAATCCAGAATTCGTCGATAAAGGGCGGAATAATTTCTCTACCGGGTCTCGACGAGCTTCCAAGAGAACGTATGAGAGTAGCCTCAGGTGTGCAAGAGCTAGCCTCAGCAGTAATGGCTTTCACTGCCACGTACCTGGCTCTTCGTAGGTCACGGGCTAGCCATATAGTTGAGTATCCTCCGTATCCAAGCTTGTCAACCAGTCGATATCGGCCATCTAAGTCGTCCCCAATTTTCAAAGGAGGATATCCTCCCACACAGTATCTGTCTAGGTCTTCGACATATTCAATAAACTTGTACTGAGTCTTGCCAGGTCGAGATCCGCCGAATTCATTTGTATCCCGGCTCATTTCATCTGCTCTCAGGGAGATGTAGGTGGACATTGATGGTGTCTTTCGGACATGTGAGTGGTCTGAGACAAAGCTGCATACCTGTTTATGGATTCGCCGGGTATAGATGCAAGTACGTGCGAACATCTGCGGAGGTAATATCCAGCGAGGGAACCGGTTGTGTCGCGCCGCGTTGGTGTCACTTTATGTCTGACTAATGCTTTCTGCCTAAGGTGTCAAATGGCCTCATCAACTAGGTTTTCTAACTATATATCCCTTTCCATGAGCTAAATAAAGATCTTAAGCGTTCGCTTCTACTTTGTTATAGACACTTACATTATTTGGTTTGAACTCATAGTTCATGGTTGCTATGGTACATCATTCACTAGTCATCTGAAGTGCAATCGTGTAAGCGCCCACTGATGAGTTACTGTAGAGGGGCCGTTTCAGGTGACGCCTTAGCGGTTGTGAAGTCTCTCTTAGCAGCCAACTACTAAAGCGGGGACTTTTTGCCGTGTTATCTAGAGTGTCTAACGGCAGATCTTTAAGCCTTTCACAGCGCTAATATCGGTGACACAATTTGTCAGTCACTAGGGCCTACGGCTATCACTAGCGCCTACGGCTGCATCTAGAATAGGCTCCCATTCTTGGGCTCTTTTACTGGTCGTATTAAAAGCCAAGATGCAGGAGAAAAGCCACTAGTCAGCTCTAAATATGGCAGAGGTGTGTGTGAAAGCGACATTTGGTTTCCTATCCTCAAGACAAATCCCGATATATTACTAGCTAGGCGCCAACCAGTGAATATATAAGGTGGTTATTGTTTGAACCATAGATCCCAAGATATATCCCAATTCTGCAGTTCCATTTGCCTTCCATCCATCATGTCAACTATTAATATTGTCAAATATTACTTCTACAAGGGCAAAATGCCAAAGAACCCAAAAGATTTGCAGGATATGGTGGCTCTGGCATACCAAACTGCCAGGGACATGAAACTTTATCCCCGGGCAATATTGATCAGGTAAGAACTGGTTTAAGGTTTCTTGATTAATTAGCATGTTACTGAGCGACTAATCTTACTTTGTGTGACTACAGATCCAAACATCACAAGACGACTACGATCTACGGAAAAGTTGTGGAGGACCCGAAAGGCTGGCATTTAACATTTTGCTACAAGGACGACAAGCAACTTATGGACAAAACGCATACCGCGTGCCATGGATACACCAAAGATGACGTTTCTTGGGAGCTTCTAGAATCCACCCACGCTGGCGACAAACCGGATTCAGTGAAGCGCAGATACTCGAAGAACGCCAGTGTCTGGCCCGGTCCTGAAGAACTGGATGAAGCCCCGGAGATTGGATATGGCCACTTTTTGTAAAGCTCATGTTATCGTGTGGAATTGTTGTTTTCTTGGAAAGAACAATGGTTACGATGTAGCTTGTCACGCATGACATTGGTGCATGGATGTATGTTGACATGGATGGGATGGAAGTATGCATCTATCACGATGGCAGCAATCTCTTGGACATGATCCCATCTCTATATTTGTCGTCCTCTCATTTCTTTTCTCTCTTTCCTTCCTCATGTTAGTTCTTCGTTATGCTACTACAAATGACACACCTTTCTTCTTAGTTCTGATCTCCGTACCTAGGCTCTGTGACATAGGGAATATAGACGTCGATTCTGAGCTTCACTTATCTATACGAAAGATTCCATATGCAGAGTCATAATTCTTGATCATGTTGCTAGATCTAGGCTTTTCTTGGCATTATGACTCGAAGGGCCATTGGAGTATCTTGTGTTGATGCTGGTCTCGAGGCAACGTAAGTTTTGCTCTTTAACTTGGGCTTGGAACGTCAATAAAAAATATGAGGTACACATATGAAAGTTCAGTCAATATTATCTCCCCGTCATAACTCTTCAGTTTAGAGACCGGCGTTTTGGAAATAATCTCTTGCACTTTGTTCTCTTACTCCCGCCTCGCCAATACACGATTCAAGGAAGCTACCAAACCCTTGACCGGGACCATCTGAATAAGATCGCGAATGCTACCAAATAATCTTCAATTGGGTCCAGGCCGCCCGAATACGGTAGTAAGTATACTAGCCTGACACCGTTATTAAGGCATCTTTACTCAGTCGTCTCGGAATGATAAAAATAAATACTATCCATAAGAGAACCGACTCTGGCCTATAATGTTTCTTATAATATTATAGAAGTTTCTCGATAATTCACCGATTCTCGCTTTACGGTCTAAAATTCTAAAATTGAGATCCTTTCACGAGTTCGAACTGGGATGTGTACAGTTGTCGCTTTGGGCTGTGGCCTTGTATGTTGAACAGTCGCTCAGGATGGGTTTGTTGAAACAGTTGCTTTGGGTCCCATCCAGTTGATATATCGCTTTTGGTTCAGACGGGGTGGGCTTTTTCCTAGGATCAGCAGCACTGCCTTGTCGCCGTTTCCCTTTACATAGTCTATAAGGTCCTCGGAACCCACATTCACCAGTCCTTCCGCTTTCAACTTCTCGACTTCATCTTTGAATCCTCCAGGTAGCCAGATCTCTTCGAGAATAGTGGCCACCACAATGCCCCCTCTCTTGGTTACACGGACGAGTTCTCTCAAGGCAGGGTCCGGGCCGACATGGCCAAGAGTGAAAGTACTGACGCATACCACTGTTCGTAGGCGGAATCTGTCGGGTTGATAGGACGGTTCATATCTACCTGAGCCAGGTCTCGGTAGACACCGGTCTTCCGGGCCACTTCGAGCATGGCCGCAGACAGGTCAATGCCGTCGATTGCCTTTGCACTGGCAGAAAGAGCCTGTCTCACGAGCCCGGTTCCGCAACCGGCGTCTAAAATGACGTTGTTGGGACTGGATGAATTGTATTTAATAGCCGCCTGGGCAGCCAGAACAGGAGCGACGTAGCTTTGAGCTACGTCTCCAACCTCGTCGTTGTAGGTGGAGGTTCATTTGTCGTAGATGGACACGCAATCGTCGACCCTCTTGGTAGCGCGAGCTTGACCGAGATATAAGTTCTGAGCAGGAATTGGAGCCGACCTGGTGGAATGTATCAAAGTATATAATGGGAGGTTGGAGGCTTCGTGTAGGATATTAATTATGCTCTAGCTATTAGAGTTATATATAGGAAGTAAGTAGAGATCAGAATGTTAATTATTCCCTTAGAGTCTCTATATACTTTAGGTAGGCAGAAAGTATTTATAAACCAGGAGAGCCTGGCAAAAACACCACGGGGAGTAGACTATGTGTGACGAAGCCATTGTGCTATAACTGTTAATAATAATAAGTTGTATAACTAGTTTACAATTAGGGGATTGGTCATTATCATCACCCCCTGTTTACAATATAAGCTTAATATATACTGTCAGAATTCTTGGTATAAATCAAAATCGTTCATTCCTGATGTATGATCAATGCATCATGTCCTTTCACCTTGCACTCATTATGTAGAATCAAGACGCAGCTTTGGTCTATTTCAAGCCATCCATGGATGTTTGCATCCGCAACGCTGATAGCTGATACTCTCGCGATAAGCACACCCCGCCTCCCCCGCAAACTTCTACTACTTCTACTTCACTCTCTACTTACACTCTCCTTCTGCTTCTACATGCCTCCAATCACCAGCCCAGTCACAGCCCAGGAGCTGGAGATCCTCTCCACCAAGGCCATCGAGGCCAAGGGTCGGGCATACTGTACGTACCACGCTCTTGTTCTTCGCATCGCTAACCCATCCAGGCCCGTACTCCAAGTTCCGCGTGGGTGCATGCATCCTCACCGCGTCTGGCGAGTTCGTCGTCGGTGCCAATGTCGAGAATGCCGCGTACCCCGTCGGAACATGCGCCGAGCGTGTCGCGTTTGGTACGGCTGTTGTATGTTTCCTCGAGATTGAATGATCTGCGTATCCCTAACGCATCCAGGTGGCCGGCCACAAGCAGTTCAAGGCTCTTGCTGTCTCCACTGATATCAAGCCTGCTGCATCACCCTGTGGAATGTGTCGACAGTTGTATGTTCTGTGAAGTTGCTGTTAACTTGGCTGGAACTGACTTGATAGCATTCGCGAGTTCACTACCCCTTCGTTCCCGGTGTACATGTATGACGCCGAGGGTGGATACAAGGTTATGACAATGGCTGAGGTAGGTGTTGTATTCTGTTTTTGTTTGATTGCAGCTGTTGACTGTCTTGTAGCTGTTGCCGGACTCGTTTGGGCCGGAAGACTTGCCCCAATGAGGATCTTAGACTTGAGGTAGACTGAGGTAGGACCTAGTACGGAGAGAGAAGAGAGAATTGAAACCAAAGAATCCCGCTGTTGAGCATAGTACAAGCAAACAAATCACATCAGAGTCTCTATATCTTCATCCGTATCTGAAATTACGGGTTCAAGCTAGGAGAAGCAAGTTTCTCCAGCGAATATGCAATACATAAAAAAAAAAGAACCCAAAAGTCACACGCGCTCGTAATGTCACATCAATATTCCCAATCACATCAAATCACATTCCACCTGCTCCCACATCCGTTGTATAGGGGCATCTACGCCTCGTCGTCCTCTTCAAATTCATCCGCGCCCAGCAATTCGTCCTCGTCGTCCACAACATGAGTATAGTCATCCCGACGCGCCGCAAAGGAGCCCCGTGTGGCGTACGGTCGCTGGTAGCCCCGGCCCCGAGTGCGCATGAAACCACTAACACTGCGCCACAGACCGGTGGCTAGCAGCGGCAGCGCCTGAGCCACTGCCACAATGCCCGCGATGATGGCCACTGGCACTGCAACCAGCGCCGAGTCGCGGGCAAATAGGCCTTTGGTGGCGATGGAGCCACCCTCGCCTAGGCGGATCTGACCGAACTTGCCGTCCCACTTGCTGTAGACGTAACACCCAAACCCGGCGGCCACAGCGATGGGTGTCACAATAGCAAAAAATAGACCAACCCCGCTGATGCCATGCTTCTTCTTAAACTCCTCCTCCTTACCCGGGCACGGCCGCGGCTCCCCCTGGTCATATCGGCGGCCGCCTTCACAGGTTGACTGCGGAATCTTGCGGTAGCCCGTGGGTTCCCAGTACTGGTCTATCTCGGGATCCTTCTTGCACTGCTCGCTATGGTCAGGTTTGGGAAGTCCTTCCACAAGGCCACAGCTGCCATCGCTCTGCATCTCGTAGTTGAAATCACTAGATTTGGTTAGTCGATCCGAGGTCAGACTGTCGTCATGTTATGCTTCTGGAACTTACCATTCAAAGTCTGCTCGGGTGCACTCGCAGTTCGCGCCGACCCGGTGAATGTGTGGTTCTCGCCAATTGACCCAGCACTGCGCCTCAGGCTTCTTGCGGTAGTATTGCTCGACATGTCCGAACAAGCAGACGTCCTCTCCCTGTGCCTCCAGCGCAGGATGCTTGGGGGTCCACAGATAATAGTCTTTGCTTTCATCTGCGTCTTCATCCAGGTAGCACTCACGATCCCAGATGCCACTAAAGTCGAGGCTGATTGTGGCGAACTTGTTATCGGTGGACTTGGCGTCTCTACCCCACAACAGGAAGCGCTTGGATGTGTCGGACGGCACAGTTGAGATATCGTCGATAATCATGTCCTTCTCCGAGAACTGGAGCTCGGTCCATGTGGCCCCCTCGTCTAGACTATAGTGGACGACATTGGTCGGCTGCAGCTCACGAACAAGCACAATCAGTGACCCGGCGTCGCCATACTCAAACATGTATCGTCCCTTCTTGACGTTCTTCCATGTGATACCGCCGTCTCGGCTCAAGAAGGTATCGGCCTCGTCGGGACTGGAAAGGTACTCACCCACGTTACCCACGCCGATCATCATGCCAATGGCGGATCCGGAGTAGAAGGTATCGCGGGGATCGCGACGTTCCGTGTAGCCGTGAAGGTGTAGTGCGCATTTCTCGGTACCCTGGCCCTTGGTGACGGAGCAACCGAACTTCTTGCCCTCGGCGTCCTCCAGGGGCGGTGATAACAGCGACCACTGACCACCGTCATTGTGAGTGATCATAGAACGCAGCTTCTTGTTGGCACCCTTGTTCTGCACTTCGTTGAGGTTCCCAACAACGTTGGCGAGAGCCACGCCCTCAAGGCCCGCCATCTTCTCGAAATCCACATAGCCGCCGTCGTTGACGTTCAACCCCTGAAGACTGAGAGTAAAGTAGGTGCCATTGCTGTTGCTCTTGACCAAGGAACCATAGCTACGACCTTTCTCCGTGTTAATCACCACCTGCAAGAACAGAGCATAATTGGAACCGGGCAATGCGGTATACTGGTTGACATCAACATTGATGGGGAAGTGGGCCTGTGCAAAGGTCTGACCGTCCATGCTGGTGCTGACATTCAAGAACTTGTGCTTTTCAGTCGGGAAGGTCGCCACGACAAAGAACTCGTTCATCGTCACGAAGTGGGCAATGTTGTCGTTGATCACCTCGGGGCTTGCAAACCAGTCGTCCTTGGTATTGCTAGAAACCAGCTGGCGGTTGTTCTTCCGATCCTCCTCGTAATACTGCTCGCAGAGAATGAGCGCTTCACTGTTCTCCCTGCCATCATGGTATCCGAATTGGCACTGGTCGACACCACGAAGCATCTTGTGCCACTCGTCACCGCGATTCTTCGTGTACCACGCAGTATAGGTGCAGCTTCTACCCTCACACTCATCGTTGCCGACCCAGATCATCCAATCGATGTGTTTCTCGTGGAAGGACAAGGGGGAGGTGTACATCGACATCGACTTGGTGGGTTTCTTGAACTTATCAAACTTAGCTCCGCGATTGACCGTTGACCAGGCGTCGTTGCCGCTGGTTAGGAAGTAGGCTCCATCAACATAATAAGGATGAGGGGCGATCGCTACAATGTCCTCGCCTTTGAGCGCCTTGGGCTGTTCCCAGGTCTTGCCGTGGTCTTGCGTCACATACAGCTCCTTCTTGTTTGTAAGCATGAAGATGGTCTCATCATCTCCTTGGTTACTTGTCTGCCGCTCGAGATAGAAATATTCCTTGTAGTCATTGGTGTTCACGCCCGTGACAGAGAAGTAGTGCGGCTCACCCACGCGGACTTTACCATCTGTGATGGGAGGAGATCCGGTGGAGTTTCCACATGATCGTTCAATATCCTTGTCGAGGTTCTCTCCACCGTCGCGGATACACACGTTTCCGGGGATGAGCCGCCAGCCCGAGGGTCCCTTGTAGGTATCGCTGGGGTCTTTGCATTTGCCGGGTGGAGGCGTCAAGGGAACGGCCGAGACACATTCCCTGCCATCTTCGCTGAGCTTGAAATTGTAGTCACACTCAAAGTCTTCAGCGGAGCACTTGCATCGTTCAAAGGTAGGTGGTTTCATCTTGAATTCCTTCTTCATAAAGCAGTCCGCGTCGGGATCACGTCGTTGATAGATCTGCTTATGACCCATTAGACAATCCGCTTCTCCCTTCTCGTTCTTGCGAGCGATCCAGGGCTTGATGTCGTCATCGGTACATCTGCGCTCGTGAAGACCATCGAAATCAATGGAGTATACGATAACATTCTTGCCAGTGAGACCGACTAGCATAAATTTGAGACTCGTCGCGTCCGGGGTAGTCGTGAGATACAGTGGCTTGATCGTCTCCTTCAGCTCGATGGGTTTCTCCCACTCTTTGCCGTGATTGAGAGAGTACTGGACCTCTTTCGTTTTCCCATCACCGCTGACGGCGACAATCACGCCGCCTTGATCACCAAACTCAAAGTGATGCGGGCCCTTCAGCGCATGGCGCCAAGTGAGACCGGCATCGTCTGAGACGTAGAGATCACCATCCTTGTAATCCTTGAGATAGTCGCCTGTGTTTCCCACGCCCATAACCAGACCTGGTGCTGGGCTGGAGAACATGCGCCGCAAAGTGGGCAGCTCACGCAATGCATCGTAGGTGGTCATTGAATGGAGATGCAGTCTGTCGTCGCCAACCTTGAGATTCTGGAAAGTTCTGCCATCATCGAAACTGATGCTGGTAACAACCTTCTTCTCCGTCTGATCGGACTCGAGAGCTTCTTCCCAGTTGTCGACGGTGTTGACAATGACAATGCCCTGGATATCGGTGACCTTCTCAAAGTCCACGAATCCTTCCTTGTCCCGGTTGGTATGCTCGATGTTAGGTGTGAAGTAGGTTCCATTGGAGTTGGACGTGAAGAGCACTCCCATGCGATTGGAGTCCCATGTCGTCTGCACATCCACCTGGAGACTGTAGTTGGTGCTTTCCAGTAGCGTATACGCGTCTTCCTCGATCCGGTGGCCACCAAATTCCACGCGGTGCCATTCTCGGGAGTCGTCGCTCACGTAGAGAGCCTGTTCAATGGTGCTCGCTGACTGAAGCCCGACGACCAGATACTTCTTGACGGAGCGAATCAAGATCTGCCTGCCACTGACAGGCCGACCCCGGTCCAGGTTGATCTCGGTGCCGTGCGCGTCATCGCGGAAGTATGTATCCGAATAAATCAGGCGTTCTGTCATATCAAAGGGACTCCGCAGCCCGGGGACCACACAGATAACCCGATCCCCAATTGTCTCCGGCACGTCGATATCCTGCCCGAACTCCGGGGTACCCGCAGCCCACAGACATTGCAAGAACGCGCCCTCCAGGGTGTTATGGGTCTTAAAATCATCCGTCGTATAGATAGTGACCCTCAAGCATGGGAACGACGAGCAATCCTTGCCGTGGAAGATCACCTTGCTGGGGTCCCAACCATTGAAAGTCAACGGAGCAGTCCGTCCGAGCTTCAAGATCGGCTGAACGCCCGCCTTGAACGGGTTCCAGGTCTTCCCCTGGTCGGTGGTAACCCAGTGAGTGGTGCCCTCGCTGAGAGCGTACGCGCGGTGCTCTTTATCATGCGGGTGTCTCCAGATCACGGCGACCTGACCTTCCATATCTCCATCCACACCTTTGATAACTTCCCAATCGTGGCCTCCGTCAAATGAGATGAGTGCATTCTGTTTGAGGGGATCTCGCCAGACGATCGTGTTGCTGCTGTCGAAGTAAAACAGGTCGGAGGGTGGGCTATCGAATTCCGTAGAGGACACCTTGGGTTTGTCTCCCTTTGCCGCGGCCGGGTCTGCAAAGAATACCAGCAAAAGCCCGACCACGAGCAACAACCACCGAGGGATCATGACCACTGATCCTTAGGCATCTGAATGGGTGGGTGACGTTGGTGTGAAGTGCCGCCTAAAGTAGCGGGCCGAGCCGGAACGATGGACGGGGATATAGGATGTGAGGGAGGGAAGAAAGGAGTGATTGCCAATAAAAGCGATATTCTGCCCAAGACGCAGGTCACGCAAAGCGCAAAGATTCCAGATGGCGCGAAAAGAGATGACGAAGCTGCGTGGCCTCAGCCTGGGGGAAAGCTCCCTGTCACGTGCGGCTTATCGGCTATCGTATAGTTCGCGCGTTCCACGGTTCTTACGTGACTGTCAAGGTACATATAGATGTAAAGAGTGAATGAATTCGAGTGAAAGGCTCCGGCAGCAAAGAATAAATCTATATATGTACAAGGCGCTGCAAACTGAATAGATACAAGAATGGCGGAGCCGGGTCCCTTAGATCCGACACCAAACCCACGCTGCAATGCAGAGACCGTCCTCAAAGAAAGACGCCAATTGGAAAGACAAGGTTCGCGGGCTAAAGAGCGATGCAAAACGCAAATTCCAGAGTGTAAAATTTAAAGGAATGTCAAGATTCAAGAAAAAAAACTTAGGCTCGCCGTAGGAGCTTGCGCCACATCTTCTTCACCGTGCCGTGCTCATCCAGATCTGAATCCCAGATATGTCGATTGCGATCTGCAGGGGGCAGTGCCGCCAATTGCAGCGGGTCTTCCTGTGGTGACATTTGAGATGAAGCGGGAGATTCGGTGCGTAGGTCAGGTCGAGTCAAGGTCATCTTGAGGGTCATCTCGCGATTCCCCGGTAGTCGTTGCGGACCGGCCTTTGACCCGAGTAAAGATGACTGACGCCGTTGCAGGAGTGAGGGTTTATCCGCCGAAGGTTGAGAATCTGGCATCTGTGATGGCCTGGGCGGTTCATCGAACGATCCACCGGGACTACCAACCATAGTTCCGTCATCTTCTTCAAGAAAGGTGCCGGCACACTCCGAGGACACGCTCACTGGCTTCGGGGTACTAGGCAGTTCTGGGGTAACATCATCCTTGTTCTGGTCTAAAGAGGGGAAGCCAAACTCAATGGCCTCATCGAACTTCTGTGGAGATGCCAGATAAACTCGCAGTTTGAAACGAGCATCCGGGTCCTGATAGTACTGCGCACCAGGATCAATGCTCGAGGTGGATGATCCTGGGGCGTGGGAGGCTTGACGACGAGATACCGGACGCGAAATTGAGCGACGAGTGCTGGCAACAGGGCTCAAGGGCGGGACGGACGGGCTGGAAGGCAGTGGACCAGGGGGCACCGATGCCGTTGGTCGATGTCTCAGGGAATGTGTAGAAATAGGGAGGGAGCGGCGAAAGGAGGGACGGCGGCGAGCTTTCAACTTGCCGGTGGCCGAGTCGGCCACATGAGCATGGTACTCGTCTAAGGACAGGTCCAGATCTCCATCCTCATCGAGCCAGCGGAAGCTGTCGTACAAAGACTGATCCATTCTGGGGTCAGGTTCGTCCTCGAATTCTGAATCAGAATCGTAAAAGGCGGTGGATGGTTGAACCTCGAGCAAAGTGGCTTCTGAGGGGCGACTGTCGTCGGATTGACGGCGACCCCAAGTACTAGGTCGACGATAGAATGCCTCGTCGGCAGCGTCGAGGATCAGACTTTCCCGATGGGTGCGACCAAGACGGATCTGTTCCTCCGGAGAGAAAAGCTTTTGCTGGACTTTAGCGGGGAGAGAATGAAAGCATTGCGAGTCCGCTTGGGCGACCAAGTAGGTCAATTGCAAAGAGCCGGGCTTGCGGAGTTTCCGAGGTGACTGTCTGTTTTTCTCCAGACGACGCCTACTGGTTAAAGAGGTTGAGGTTGTTGAGGGGTTGCGCGGACGATGGTGAACGGGGGTTCCAGAACAATTCCGACAGGCGTCATAATAGTTCGTGGAGCAGGGGCAACTAGGATCGCTCCGAGCTAGCCTAATGCGCAAACGCTCGACATTCGAAAAGTACTGCACAAGTCAGCGAACAGAAGGGAGTGGGGGGGGGAAAATAAGCCAATGTGGCCAATAATGAGATGATAGTGCGGATGATCGTGGCCTCCACTTTTGGCTTCTTGGATTGATTTTGGGGTTTTGCGTTCTTTTTGGGTTTCAGGGGTAACAAACAGTGATTGAGTGGATCCTCGACTCGACATGGTAGGGATATACAGCAAACAAAGAAGAGTGCGACTATCGAGTCGACTATCGATCCGGGGCGAAGTGTGCTTTTGCTTTTGCTTTTGCTTACCTTTCGTCTCACGGCTGGAGGCAAAGACTCAAAGTCCTCCTCGCTGGCAGGCATTCGCATGGTTTATCTTATCTTGGCCTCGATCTCGATCTTGATCTTGATCTCGATTTTGACTTCGATTTCGATTTCAATTTCAATTTCAACTTCAATTTTCAATCTTCATTCATTCCACTCCCCTTTGGTGACGGGTCAGACGCAATGAGGTGTGGGAGTAATGGTCGAAGGAGAGATGTGTAGGTGAAAGAAGGTGCGAGGTGTGCGAGGTCTGTAGATAAAGATGCACGACGGTAGGGATGAGCCCCTCTTGAGGGTACTACATGTCCTACATGAATATGCGAGTCCCCTGTAAAAAGTTACAAGTACAAAGTACAAACTCGATGTGACAGCTCTATTTGTAGACTTGTCAAACCGTTTACGTTCCCCTCAGTGGAGACAATGCGTTGCTTTTGGTCCTTTATTGGCCCTTGAATGTACGATATTCTTTGTCTTTGTGACAAGTCATGAACCCCTCGATGTTGACCGGTTCTCTGTATACCCGAGTAGTTGGGTCGGATACTCCTAGAGCGATGGTATTAGGTTCTATGAGACCGGTCAACCCAGAAATCCAGTCTTCCTAATCTCGGCTGCTCGCTTCCAGGATGGCGGATCCAATTTATTCTCCCCAGGGTTCCACCAAAGATCGATCTGGTCAATGCCGCAAGGGCGCGTCAACAATGGTTCGTGACTGGTCAACTACAGGGTTTTCCATCGTTTGGGTCTAGTCCCAGCCCTATACTAGTGCAAGCTGAAACAGCTCGGAGATATTTAGGGTCTAACAGTCGGTTCGTTTATAAATCCCGCGTTGAAGTACGGAGTAAAGAAAATGAAAAAGGAAAAGAAAAGGGGGCAAAAAGAAAGTCGAGAATGAGACGGGAAAAACGGGTGAGCTATCGGCCGCACCACCGGATCGGTGCACTAATGCGCAGTCTAAGAAGGGAACCTATCACTGAGATTGATGGGTTCCAGAACGAACGGGGACAAAAAGTACGAGTCACAAACAGCCTCTAGTGCATATGCGAATCATTATCTGTCAAATGAAGTGACACCCGTTACGCCGGTCTATACTAGACTCCCAGAACACCTACTTCCCGTAGTATCAAGCTTCGAATGACAGACTCGTAAATCACAGTGCATTCAACACCTGCTGCATGGCCGGTGTGTTCGAGTCTTCGCGCCTCGAGACATATGCCCGCACCTCCTGCACACTCAATTTGGCCTCGGGGCCAGCTCTGCTCGACCCGCCAGACCCGCCTGTTGCTCCACTGGCGGCTCCTCCCCGGATACGCTCGCGCAGCGCCTCCACGCCGATAACAAACAGACTGCCTACCTCTAGTAGCACGTCCAGCGCGCCACCGGGAGCCTTGATTTCCTCGTCGATGTCCCACGACTTGAGCAAGTCCGCGTACTGCGTCATATCCTTGGTCACCATCAAGCCACCGGGTCCGCTTACCGCGAACCGTTTGAAATGCTCCAGGAGCAGACTGCGCGTCCCCAGGGCAATCTCCGTGAGCACTTGACGGACATTGGCCCCGCTGGCCGGTAACGACGTTCGTGCAATATTGTGCAGCTTCGTCAGGAACGCACAAATTGAGGCGCAGGTCTAGACCGGCAAGTTAGCTTTTTCTATCTGCGAGGATTATGCCGATACAGGTCCAAAAATCGAGGTACGTATGACTTACCGGTGTTTGTAACATTTCCAGCCACGAAGCGTTATCATTCTCGCGTGGTCGGAAGTCATTCTTCTTCTGCCCGGAAAGTAACCGACTGACCCACGCGAGAGTGGCGTCGATCGTCTTCTGTTCGATCGTATTGATCTTCTCTTCAATTCGCGAAGTCGTCTGACTGGTGCGCTTTTCCATATCACGGCGAGTGGTGATGCTGCCGGTCGCCAGGGGCAGAAGCACAGCGTTCACACACATCACCATCAGCGTGGTGATGCTGATGGTCGTTCGGACCGAGAGGAGGTAGCCAAAGTCGGGTTCCGTCTTACCGGACTCCTGTTGCGTGGCCGCCTCCAGGGCGGCGTCGAGGCAAACATCCACGTATCCATCACCCATGGTCACCAAAAGCAGAGTCAATAGAGCCGACACATCTTTGGGCGTATCCGAGTTGACACTTAGCTCCAGCCCACGACCCACCGCCTCCGCCAGCCACTTGAGCATGCGCTTGGCGTCACTCAGATTGGGCTGACCGTCCTCTTCGGTGAGTTTGATTTCTGTCAGCTTCATCGTCTCCGGGACCTCGTCTATTTTGGCTACAATCATCAACATCCGCCGTTGAATGGGCGAAATATCAGGCGATTCCAGTCGGTTGATAAAGGCGTCTCGAGTCGTGGAAAGCAGTTCGGTTCCTGGCCGGGACAGCGACGCCATGAACGTGGTGGCGGCCTTCTTTCGACGAGCCTGGAAGCAGGTGAATCGGAATAAGACAGCATGAAATAGTTCCTCCAGAGTGCGCTTCTCACGTTCGATATAGGATGACCCAACAAAGTAGGGGACAAACAAATCCTCCAGCTGTTGGTCCA
The DNA here is from genome assembly GCA_019775275.1 of Penicillium sp. VS AB III KN. Classification (NCBI taxonomy): domain Eukaryota; kingdom Fungi; phylum Ascomycota; class Eurotiomycetes; order Eurotiales; family Aspergillaceae; genus Penicillium; species Penicillium sp. VS AB III KN. The sequence goes on along the minus strand of JACWGB010000020.1, from coordinate 475,955 downwards.
GCAGCAGGGCACTCTGCGAGGAGATGGGATCCGGGTGCTCGGTCAATCCGTGCGCTTTCAAATCGTCAATCAATGAGCTGATGTAGCCGCGCGAGCTCTGCAGACATCGTAGAAATGCTAACGATGAGACTCCGCTGGCCTTCTCCAGGACCATCTCGAGTCGCTGTTGGATCGACTGTTGAAATACTCGCTGCAGGAACTTCCCCAGGACCTGCTCGTAGTAAGGGAAAGCCCTCCGAATAATTGCCGACTCTTCCTGCACCACAACCTTGACCTCATCCAGCAATGACTGGAGACTTGATTCGATACCAGGGAGCTCGGCATCCGGATCGGCCAACTTCTCCCATGACTCGGCATCGCCGCCCACTTCCTCAGTCACCAGCTGACTCCGGTCGATAAAGAACTGGTGTTGGTTCACAAACAACGCAATCACGCTAGAACCCCCGTTGAAATCCTGCAACACGGTAGCACAGTCCTTCATGCCATCGAAATTGGCCTTGCGGTAGAATTCGTCAAATTGCTTAAGTAGATCCTTCTCAAGGGTCTCTGAAAATTTCTCAATAATTTCTCGTGTATTCCGCCGCGGTGCAGGGCTCTCATTCACGGATTCCGATGAGGAACTCGCCGTGTGGTTGCCATTGGTAGCTGGTGGATTCTCATGCCAACTCTGCGGATCCAACCGCTGACTGATACGTAGCAGTTGTCGTGCAATGTGCGCTGAGCGCACTTTGGCCTCTGCCGTGCCGGACCGCCGTAGGTTCTCCAGGAGCGAGATCTCGCCTCGGTTACACACCCCATCCCAGCACTCCAACAGGAAGTGGGCATCCAGCGCACGACGGCGCTGTCGGTCCAGCTCCTCCAGTTTCCTTCCGGTTTCCACAGCCATATTTCCCGTGCCTCCGGCATTCTCTAGCCCGGCGCCATTGAGTGACGTATCCAGCTGCTGAAACGACTCGATGGTCTGTCGCAATTTCCGTCCCAGGGTGGTGAGATTCTGTGAATGTTGTGCTTCTGCACGTCGGACTGCTGCTGAGAGCTCATTCTCGCGTATCTCCAAGTCTCCGGATAGCTCGCCTAGCCGTCGTTGGGCATGTTCAAAGGTGCGGATGAGGGGCTTGGGATCGAAGGCTTGATTGGCAACGCCCGCGGTTCCGACGGTTGAGCGGCGAGCCGAGATCGCGGTGTCGGAGAGTTCTTCGATAAACTCCTTGACAATGAAATCGCGACTAGAGAAGTCCTCGAGCGTGAAGCTAGGGCCCTTGGGAAAGACGGAGCGGGCGGTGTTGGAGGAGATTATGGATGCATTGTCCGGCATCATGTCGATTATAGAATTGGAGTCATGGGCCACCTTGTGACCAGGCACAGTAAGTGAGGTTCGGCCAGCTCCGGTGTTCAGTGAAGTGGTTGAGGATCTTGGGAATCCGGGGAAAGCTGAATACGCGCGACTAAGAGGTGCGGCGGTTAAATTCCACCGCAACGTTATTAATGCCACCGCCTATGCCCTTATATTCATTATAATACTTTTATAGATATCATGCACAATATATAAAATATAGAAAAGGGAATCTTCTATTTCAGTCATATTTCTACCAATTTCACTGCAAAACAGGCCAAGTTGTCACTACGTAAGAGCTTAGAACACCTTGGCCTGAGCGTAGAGACCAGTGTAAGCTCCAATTATAAAGTAGGCAGCCAGATTGAGATCTAGACAGGTATGTCCTATTTATGTTATTTCACATCGGTATACATGAATTAACTCAAAACAACCGGAAGGGTGGACCTAATTGAAAATAATATTGTATACTGTGACTTGCATGTTGGACAAGTACTTCGACTGCCTTCCCGCTTCTTCTTTTTCCTCCAACCACCACATCATGGTCTCCCAAAAAGACCGTGAAGTCCTTCGTGCAGACCTCCGCGCACGGAACAACAAGCTCAGTGCCACCGACCGCGAGAATCTGCTGAAGCCATACCTGCCCGATCCCTCCGAACTGTCTACGCCGCAACGATCCCGCGCCTCAACCTCTTCCTCCCAGCGACGCCAGAAGGCACGTAAAACGCCCATCCGCACATTCATCAAGTCGCAGATTCACCACTTGACCTACGCTATAATACATATTATCTTCGGTATCATCGTGCGCTTCCTGCAGGCCTACCATGCCGTCGTCGACCGCGTCTTCGTCATCATCTATCACCACCACCGCACGCCCGAGCTGATCCGCAAGGATGTCCGTGGCCTGAAGCGAATCCCGCAGCATTTGAGTGTTATTTTGAGATTGCGTACTGACGATGATGCGTTGGCGGTGTTGATGGACGAGGTGGCCGAATTGACTGCCTGGAGTGCATGCGCGGGGATCCAGCAGCTCAGCGTATATGAAAAGACGGGTATGAACATATTGGCCCTCTGTTTCGATTTATACTCATTGCAAACTGTCTAGGTGTCCTGAAATCCTGTATCCCGGCTCTGCATCAGATCATCACCACCAAACTGGCCTCGTACTACGGCTCACCCTCCCAGCAGCCTTCTCTCCAGCTCTTCGCCCCTCATCACACTGCCCACGGGGGTACGCCCGACCCCAACTCCGAAAATCCTGCCCTTGCACTTCTTCTCTTGTCCTCCACTGACGGCCGTGAAACACTCGTGGATCTGACCAAGACCTTGGCAGAGATGTCGCAGAACGGCAAGTTGTCGCCGGATGACATTACCCCGGAACTGGTGGACGCAGAAATCAGCGAGATCACCACTCAGCCTCTTCAAACCGACTCGGCATGTGGCGCTGCCAAGATCCTCAAGCCCGAGCCGGATCTCCTGCTGGTGTTCTCATCCTTTTTGAACCTGGACGGCTATCCTCCGTGGCAGATCCGCCTGACGGAGATGTACTGCACCGGTGACCGCAATCACGCTCTGACTGGGGACGGAGAACCTGTTGAGTATCAGGGATTCATTCGGGGCTTATGGCACTACGCTGGGGCTCAGATGCGCTTTGGCCGTTGAGAAGAGAAGAGCAGTCGAGAATACATCGGTGGTTTTCTTTTGCCTGTTATACCCGTCAGCGTGGAAGTTAAGGTCTATCCACATATTTATATATGTTGTAACTAAAAGCATACTATTGAAGCATCATGGGTGACCATTAAAATATAAGTTGAATTGGTATCACTATGTGTCACCATGCTATGCCCAGAAGAAACTGTATGATTATGCCGATAGTGATGCTGTCGCCATGTCGGGGAAAGTGAAGAAGATAGAAGAAAGGAAAATGCAGATCCAAGTACAGCATCCAACTCCAACGTGACCGCCCGAAAAGTCGAAGTAGTAAAAGATTTGTTCGTGATCCACCAAGAGAAAGCAATTCATATAGTCGTTGTCGTACTTGTCATGAGTAGTATAAATGCAGAGCTATCCGCCCATACCCTCACGGTTCCTCCCATCTAATGTCCAGGGTGCTGCATGACCGCGCACACAGTCGAGACATTTCACAATTTCCATGCCGGTCTCAGTAATGCCTTCGACTGCACAGCTGGAGCAGATCTTCCTCCGTCCGTCAAAATCCCCATTGGGACTAAACAGGTCCACGTCGGGTGCTGTTAATGGCACATTGAGAGAGCCGGAGCAAGTGTCGGCGTCACACTGGCGCAGACAGATGAAGCAGGCCCTCTTTGCGCAGAGATCACAGTCGGCATAGGCGTCCAGGACGTGTCGGGTTGTAGGGCGTCGGTGGCAGATATGGCATGGACGCAGAGCTGAGGGTGAAGTTGATGGATAGGAGACGGGTACGAGGGTCTTGGACGAGACAGGCGGAGAGTAAGGATCTAGCGGTGTGGCGTAGGCATTTGGTGAGAGGAGAGGAGATTGCTGATGGGTTGGGATTGAGAGAAAGGGCGTCTGGAGGTGCCGGCGTTTGCGAGGAAAAGACCGGGGTCGACATGAAATATCGCTTCCTTCTGTTGGGTGACGGCCTAGGGGTAGAGAATAGCTGCTATCACAGTCCGGGCGATCTACCCGGAACGGAATGAAGGATGAGCTGCGAGGGGAAAATTAGTGACTGAAAAGAGAAAGGACGCAATCCTGAGTTCAGACAAACCAACGTACGGACGAGGACAGGTTGCGGAGTCTTGTTCATGGTCACGCTTGCGTTTCCTCCAGCAGGCAATGGGGTCGAGGGGCTCTGAGAAACTGGGCATGGGTGAGGCCGTGTATATATACTGCCAATGCATCAAACGTAGAGCAGCAAAGGGCAGAGAGAGTGAGGTACAAGTGGATTGCAGACATGAAAATAAAGCTGGGGCTCGGTCACGATACCGTCTCACCGCCCTTGGCCCACTTTGATGGGATGATTGGACGTTCCTTATTTATTACCTGGGACTATTATTTACTTCAGAAAATTGTACTTTTACCCCCCTATTATCTTGGTTGAGTCCTAACTAATGTCACCGTCAGATGTTTTAGCTGAGTCCCATAGTGCCTTTAAGGAGTGTATGTTATGGGACCATAACAACTCTATATTTTGAAAGACTAACACTAGGGGTTCAATGATCAAAGTACTGTATGGAACGCTCCTTAATTTATTCTTGCGTCATTCGTCAAATAAGTGTACGTTGATAGTAGTATCTTTAGATTGTTGTGTCGCTTTTATTCATTACAGGTTTAGAGTTAATACCTAGGTAGTTAGATATCTCTATATTTTGCCAGAGGGCGTGCAGCCTACCTATAAACACCTAGGTACTATATTGTGGCAGGGGAAGAGTAGGCCAAGGGAGCGGAGTCGCGCTTTTTGCCCGAGCCCCACAAAGGAAATCAAGGCCGAGGTTTCTCAGTGCTGGATCCCTGACTCCATGGTTTGCAGATTCTTTGCTAGATATGTATGCCCTCATGTCACTGTGAACACGCGGCAAAAGTCTTCTTCATCAACCAAATGAAGATTTGACTTGGGCAGAGATACTACTCGGCTGGATCCGGCCAGATCTACCCCATCGGCTCATGCATCGAGAGGTGTCCTCATCCCCGAATTCCCGAAGCAACTCTCTTTGCCCCAGATACAATCATGGGCTCGGCGGAAATGGTCTCATACGGCTCCCTGGAGACCTGGTGCAGAAACCGGGACGATTGAAGAACGTAGACCACAGAACATCTCGGAGATCGGCTCGACCGGGGATCGGGATGCCGGGCTTTGCAGAGACGGCACGGACTCCTGAGCATGGCCTTTTGAACACAGCCTCTGCAGGATATTCTTAGGAATGCATCAACAATCATAGGCCTCGCAAGACGCGGTGTCGGGATTCGTGGGGTAACTAACTAGTTGGTGCAGACGGAGCAGATACAGATTACCGATCGTCGGCAGTAGGGATGAAGGAACGGGAAGATGTATACAGAGTTCTCTATGGCTACCTTAACCTGATATAGATAATATACCGGGGTGTATGGAGTAGAGAGAGAGAGAGAGAGAGAGAGAGAGAGAGAGAGAGAGAGAGAGAGAGAGAGTACACAACACCGACTTTCACCCACATCGTGGAGACGTGGGGAAGCCCGATTAGCCGATCGCAGCTCCCGATGCCTCGCTCCGAGCCTCAGTAATTGTAGCCTACTTTTAATTCTCAGATCCACGAGCCCTGGTTCCCTGTCGATGGTAAAACTTTTCCGGGTTGCGTCTGCTTTTATACTGTGCGACTCTCCGCTTCGCGCCTCAAGAGATAACTGGGATTACCTTTGGGACCTTCAGACTGCGTTCTTTTTATGGACTTCTGGACAATTTTAAGTTTGGGTTCACGGTTTGAACTTCGCTCTACAATTCATCTGCATTCCTGCATGACATGATTCCTGCTCCATCCAACCCTCCCCATGGATGAGGGCTCCGGCAAGGCCCCTCGGCGGAAGAGGGTCTCCAGGGCCTGCGATCGCTGTCGCAGTAAAAAGGTGCGTTGCCACACGGTGAGCCTCGTCCATCTCAAGCTAATCTGCGTCATTCGACCGCAGGATAAATGCGATGGCGCACGTCCCACTTGTTCTGCTTGCCAGGCCTCGGATCAGCCCTGCTCCTACGACCCCTATGCGAGGAAACGCGGTCTACCCGAGGGATACGTGCGCGGCCTGGAGAAGCTGTGGGCGCTGGCTATTTGCAATATCGATGGATGCGAGGACACCATGCTGGCCATGCTGGGAACCACCACGGAATCTGCCGGGCATCGCGGCAAGCTAATGTCGGCTTGGGCGGACGATAGTTCTTCGGAAAGCTTGCACGAAACGTGGAAGACCAGCCGCTTGTATGGCGCGCTGGAGAATATGCTGTCCGGTTCCGAAGTTCTCCCACCTGTGACAGGGAAGCGATCGCGGAACCCGCACGATGATTCTCTGGACGGTCAATGGAGGATCCGAGTCGGCAGAGAAGTGACGCCGCTGGGTCCCAACGCGCCGCGAGTGATCGGATCGTCCGCTGTCTCGCCAGGCCTCAAAAAGGCTCGACTTGTGCAAGCATCCGCCGGTCGTGATGCCTCGGCCAACGGCTCTCACACCGCGCTGCAGCTGCCGCCTCAAACGTCGCAGCTGCTCGATATCTATTTCGCCGCAACTCACTCATGGTTTCCTATCGTCGCCAAACATAACATTCTTCGCGCTTCCTATCTCTACGCCAATGCACCCGTATCCGTCGCGACTACCTCGCCAGGTTCTGGGGATCACGCTGCCCTGTGGGCGATCCTTAGCTACACCGTCACCCAATCCCGAACCGACCCGCGCGCTGGCCCTGTTGGAGCTGTCTCCCTTGCTAAAGAGTACTATGCCGTGGCTCGAAATCTCATTCCCTCCGAAAAGGAACGCTACGAGCTCGGCCATATACAGGCATTACTTCTACTGACTCTGGTGAACATGGGTCTTGAAGAATGGACGGCCGCGTGGCTTCTGAGCGGGCAAGCTGTACGAATGGCCGTCGACATGGGCTTGGGTTCTTTGAGTGACGGGCGAAGATCCGACGAGTTGAGGCAGGGCAAAGCAGTCCTTTTGGGATGCTTCGTCGCCGAATCCTTGGTATCGTTCCGACTCTCGCGATGCCCTGCAATGTCCCCAAGTGACCTGGCTGTAGTTGGTTTGTTGGAGGAGGATGGACTGGAGGAGTGGAACTCGTGGGTGGATGTTCTTCTCCCGACTGTGGCTTCCCACGGCAAAAATCCCCCCCGTAGAGGACCCCTACTGGCGTTGAGCTGCTTCAATCGCCTGGTAGAACTGGCAAGTATCCTCAACAAAGCTGCACGAGATCTGTCAATGGGTTATAAACCGGACACATTCGTACAGCACCTCATGATAGATCTGGGGCAGTGGGATGATAGCCTCCCTCTTGGGTGCCGTTTGATAGGGCCAGAGAGTATCTATCCCGAACGACACTCAGCACTGCTACCGCATCAGAGCTACCTTGGCCTAACCTACGTGGCCACTCTTCTTTGGTTATATTTACGTCTCATTCCCGGAGAACAGGGGCTGCATCGATCGCAGCGGCCGGCCACGGAGGGGGCGAAGAAGCTTCTCTACCGAGGGCTGTCGATGATCTCACAGCATCTGGAGAACTTCCCCATGTGTGGATTCCCTCCTATTTTTGAATTTTTCCTGCGCACGATTTCCGACCAAGCCTTCTCGTTGCGCCACACTGTCGACCCATCGGATAGTTTTCCATTCGCACAGTGGGCCGAGGAGTTCAGACAGAAGGCGACGGTGCTGATCCCAACATGGCCTGTGTACAGATCCTTGGTATCAGCGATGGAATGCTGGCAGCAACCTTACCGTTTCGCTGGTGGCCAGCCTTCTGCATTTTCTGGAAACGCGCCTGTTCCTATCATACCAGCAGCACCGCCTTTGACGAGCTCTTTGCTGCCTCCAGGCGGGTCCCGTGGGCCGGCTTCGCAGGAGCAAGGAAACTATGCCTCGTCCATTATGGGCATCAGTGTCCCAGTGGACGCACAAGCCCTAACACCCAAGGATACAGCCAGGGGAAACGCAGATCTAGCGGTGATGGATGTTCCTATACAGCAATCGATCATTTCTGACAAAGTCCCACCGCGCAGTGCACCGGATGCCATGTATCCGCCAGGCCCGAATCAACCACAACCACAACCACACACCCCTGACACGACCACTAATGCCATGATGACTGGCGAAGCTCCCGCAAGTCACCGGTCCGGTCCCACTGGAGATGCCGTATCATCCAACCCTGCTGGTACAGGTGACCTCGATGCGCTCTTCAAGGATCTGGCATATCTGGACACGACCGAGTGGTCCAACAACCGCGAGGCTGGCCTCAAAGACTTTGGTTTCCTAGATGACAGTACTTTTCAGGCATTTTGTCATGACCCGGATCGCCTGGTCGAATCTCAAACGTTGGTTCATCCGCCATCGATCGCGGATATCTGGCCACCTCCGGGCTTCTTTCCGGAAACCTTTGAACAAACTCATGAGAAGCCGATGAATGGCTGATGACTTTTGGTTGAATTGGGTCAAATCCAGTTCAGACCCTTAAACCAGCATCTCTGGGACTATAAGTTTACTGGATCCAATTGGGACATTCCAGTCTCGCCCATTGTCACGCCTCGTTTATGATCGAGCGAGCCTGGCTTGATGGGTAGCTTCCCACCACCACATGGATGGCCGTTGATCATCCTATCCGTGTGCTTGCGGAGCAGGGTATTAGGTATGTTGATGCCATCGGAGATGACTACCCAGCCGAGGCCTCTCATCTCAGCTCAGCTCAGCCAAACCATTTATAGCACGTCTTCGAAGCACGTTGTTGACCCATCGATGTATCTATATACCCGCACTGACACATTGTCGTGCACCCCGCAAGTTGTACTACAGAGCAATCAGTCTACTACTCGACACTCGACACTTACCTTTCAATGTATACCGCTTGAAGCACACACACGTAACAGCCACGGCGTCGATGATATCGAAATGGGATCTAGATGGTACCCAGGTGCGGGTAGTATTGAATACCACATACGATTGATATTTCGTTCATTTCGATTCATAAGGTGTAACACTACGGCTCAGGCACAATTCAGGCACAATTCGCCTGAGGCACACATACCGCGATCGTCCGATCCACGGTTTGTGCACCACTTTTTAACGTTCGAAACTTGAACTTGGAATTGTTTCAATCCCAAAAAGAAAAAAGCGCTACCTCCACTTCAGAATGACATCGCCGTTTCCGGTCCCTGAAACCCCCTGGCGATCGCTGGATCACCTCCTGAACGTGACCGACCTTCCTCTCGACGATTCACAGTCGATCCTTACCCTGCACTTGGCCAAAAACCCGCAACCGATGACGCCGACCGTGGGGCAGCGGGTAATCTTGAGCTCCCGCGCCAGTCCCGTTGGCTTCTGTCCCGCGTTCTTGATGATCCATCTCCAGTGAACTACCCGTCGGCCTATCATTCTGTCTTTCCCTTGGCCTACGACCAAATCATCATTGGCGCCTGCTCTGCCGGGCCCATGGATCGTCGTGTTCTCACCACCGTGGAAAAGGGCGGGGAGTCGTCGTACCCGTTTGCTCTCGGTGATCGTCGACCCTTTTGTCACGTTTCATTACGCGCTGCCCTCTTGTCTTCTTTTTCCATGGCTTCATTCTTTTTCGTCCTTTACTGAACCTCTCATTCTTTTTACCCTTTCAGCTGTGATCATGTTCAGTTCTCCACGGCGATGGATTCTCATCATCTCTCCGTTCCTTACCCTCACTCTAGTCTACTACCTCTTCCTCACCCCTAACACAAACCCCGTCGCTGTAAGCACGAATACAAACAACGAGCAGTGGACCCAGCCCGAGCAAAGCACCATCGTCCTCGAAGGGCAACATGCGTCTCCGGAGATCGAGAAGCAGGGCAAGGAATCCAAGGCCTCGGAAGAGGACGAGGATCCCTGTGGGAAGCTGCGTCATGACTTAGAAGATGTTTTCGTAGTCTTGAAGACGGGTGCCACCGAAGCCCTCCAGAAGGTTCCCGTGCAGCTACGTACCGGCTTCAAGTGCGTTCCGAACTTTGTAGTCTTCTCCGACTACGAAGAGACTATCAACGGAGTGCGCACTTATGATGTCCTGAGCAATGTGACCGAACGGACCATGCGAAACGAGCCCGAGTTCGAGGTTTACCACCACCTTCAAAAGGTCGGTCGCCCGGGACTGACCGACGAGGACTTCGGCAATGACGAAAATGGACCCTTTGGCAAGATCAACAACCCCGGATGGAAGCTGGACAAGTGGAAGTTCCTCCCCATGATTGACGGAGCGCTGGAGGCCATGCCCGATGCCAAGTGGTATATCTTCCTTGAGGCGGACACCTATATCGTCTGGCAGAATCTGGTCAACTGGCTGGCGCATCTTGACCACACCCGCAGCTACTATCTCGGCAGCCCGATGCAGATCGGTGACATTCTGTTCGGGTACGGTGGGGCAGGCATCATTCTCTCTCAGAGAGCGATGCAGCGTTTGCACAGCTACCGCATCCAGAACCAGGAGGAGCTGGAGGTCATGACTGCTAGTGAATGGGCCGGAGACTGTGTTCTCGCCCGAGCTCTCGAGGACATTCATATCCCCCTGACCTGGGCCTGGCCCATGATGATGACCTCCCGCCCATGGGAGATTGACCACTTCTCCGAGGGCTACGGCCGCCAGCCCTGGTGCTATCCGATCATCTCATACCACCACATGAACCCTCGTGATATCGAGGAGATGTGGCGGTTCGAAAGGGGCTTTTTCAAAAGCGGCAAGAATGCTCTCATGCTTCACGCTGATGTCTACCGGGCGTTCATCCACAACAGCTCCCTTGCCGAGCGTGAAGATTGGGATAATCTGTCCCCAGCCAACATTGACTTTGATCCTCCCACGACTCCTTCAGCCGAGGCGTGTGCCGATGCTTGTTCGCAGAACTCGGAATGTCTCCAGTTTTCCTTTAATCATGAGGAGCAGACCTGCAAACACGCGTCCACCACATTTGCCGGTGTCGCCGCCAACGGTACCTACTCCGGCTGGATGACCCACCGCGTCCAGCGGCTCCTGAATGCCTTCCAGTCCTCATGTCCGCAGGTCGAGTACATCTTCGATTGAGCCTTTTCCTTCTCTGAAGCCTATTCTTTGAGCGCATTTTTCATTGGAACTGTATAAATTCCCTTCTCTGCACATATTCGTTGTTCTTTCGAGGGTGAAAAGACGACGAGAGATCATCGGCAAGGCGTTATTTTGAAATCTCTTCATTCCATTTACCTGCTGAGCAGACACTGGACCGTTCGCTTGCACTCGCTTGCATCTATCAACATTACTGAACTCGAGCCGAGAAGCCGGGAAGCCTCCGGGGCTCATTCGGAAGTCTTAACGACTATCGATATTCAACTCTACAATTGGACAATATCGAGTCAATCTGAACCTGGTTGTATGTACGTTTGTTTACTACATAGATAAAGAAAGTATCTTTACAAAAAAGCAAAGTCAGCCATCATGGTTATCTGTCGTTTACGCATTCCCTTCATCGGATCTCATGCAGTGCCTGATGCCTGCGACTGCTTGCGTCGCTCGACTAGCAGCACCGGCGTGATAGTCAGGACGACCGCAGTGCAGACGACGATGGCCTGGATCCCAAATACCACACCCAGACCGTTGCGCACAATCCACTCAGGCTGGAAGTATCCCACAGCAAAGCCACCGCAGGTGCGCCACATGTTCAGAATGGCGGACACGCAGGTGGACTGATCGGGGTATTTTTCCAGCGCGTAGGCCGTGATTGTCCTATGGTGGGAGTTAGATGGCTGCTCGAGTATCGACAAGGTCAAAGATCGAACTTACACAATTGTGGCCACCATACCGATATTCACCATGATCCAGCCAAAGGCCAGTCCGATCCAGTGCTTGCCAAAGTTCATCGTCAGGCCGTACGTGAGCAGACCGCAGGCCATGCTGCCGATGGGGAACCACACGCCGTGCAGACGTAGCTCGGTTCGCCAGTCGGCACTGTGGCGACGGTAGATCCATTCATTGAAGAAATGACCGAACACCCAACCTGGAAGGGAGTGAGACTCGAAGTAGAAGATAAGCCAGTCCCGAACTTACCACAGAGTGCACCGATAACACCGGCAAAGCGCATAGACGATGCATCGATCGTGTCGAAGAGATAAGGCGGGCTGTGCAGGAACGTGTCGATGGTCGTGGTGATGCCTGCAGCCTGTCAGCACGAGCTATTGGATTTTAAATTGGACTTACCAATTGGCCAGGTGAACGTCACCAGGACGGCGAAACCTGTGGATATCCCTGGTCAGTCCCTATAATGCAACAATTCCAGGAAGCTGCCCACCCGTCATCAGCAATGGAAACTTGAATACATAGACGATGAGTTTCTGACACCAGTATCCCAGCGTGGATAGCTTGGGTAGTTTGGTGTTTCCGATACCAAAGTATGCTCCAAATCGCGAGGGAGGGGTCTTTTCCGGTGCATAGTATGTCTCTCGGCCAAAGGCGAGAACCATGGATGTCGACACGCCGTATATGGCTGTTAAGACACCGAAAGAGTCACGCCAGTTTGTGCCTGCGCCAATATAGCCCGCGATTGCAGGCCCGAGGAATGGACCGACCAGGAAAGTGGTGCCCCTGCTCTGCATCAGTCTGCGGAATACGAGTATACGAGTCGATTGCACACTCACCAAATGTTGATCATGCGTGGCCATTCTGGAAAGTGTCAGCGGCAAATATATCCACCCCGGGCGATATCACATACCATGCGGCCTGTACATGTCATGGATTATAGGCAACCCGATCACCTGCGGCACGGTACCGAACAGGCCCTGTAGCGAGCGAAAGACCGTAAAGGTCGAGTAGTCGTTAGAGAGGGTGGCACCTAAGACCATAAACATCGTGATCACCTGCGGCCAGAGCCAGACGGGATAACTGGAGAGAATGCAGCAGTTAGCTGGCCTGATCCCGGTCATGATACTTTCGGAACAATATCTACCGGCCATAAGTTTCAATAAGTGGAACGGCAAAGATACCACCGAAACCCTGCAGCAGAATACCATAGTTCATGCTCGTGGCCGAGTGGTCAACCGTGATCTTCCAGTCCATGGCCTGCTGTGTGACCAGTGTCGAGCCCCAGACCATTGCGCTGGGAAGAGTCAGTTTGGACAATCAGACAACTTGAAGGAACGTGCAGTACCCATCAGCAAGGAGCGAGCTTGACATGAGCGAGACGAAGAGCAGAGACTTGCGCGTGGTGCTCCAATTCTGCGGATTTCGAAAGTCCATGACATCTTCTTTGGAGTCAAGAGTCTCGCGAGACTGCGATAGACTGGCAGTGCCGTCCATCTCACGGGTGTCTTCGAGCGGGCACGGTTTTTCCATTGCATCAAGGCAATAATAGGCAAGGGGAATGCTAGAGAATGAGAGAGACTATTGATAAGGGTAGAGATCGGTTTTATGCAAAGGTCAAAGTTCTAGAACGACCACATGGCTTCAGTGATAAATTTACGTCTCGCGTGTCTTATGTCGCGCAGCCGAGGAATTCTGAAAGATTAGAGGTCTCCGATAGACCTGTCTCCCAGCCTTTCATACTTTCTCATACTTCCATACTTTCGGGGAATCCGAGGATACGAGTTCTCCACTTAGCCCTAATTCGAGGTCCACTTGTCCGGTTCCCCCCAGGTCCACTTCCTCTCAAATCTCGATTCATCGCGCACATCCCCTGCACTTCTACAATTCTAGCTTTTTTGGTGTTGGAGTTTGTCACCCTAGTCGATCTGTAGTTATGGATTAGTGGATCTCACAAAATCCCCATGTCTCGCTCTGAAATCTGGGTTTTCGGCTCATTGACTCGTCATAATTGCCGATCGGCAGAGCTAAAAGCGTGCGATGCCCCTTGCTGATGCATGGCCGTGTGATTTGTTCGATCCTTGGCCTTTGAAGGGTTGCGACCACTCACATTGGTGGAAGCCTGGGCGTCAGCCTCTTTATTCGTTCTAATTTGTGAATGCATCGACTATGAGGTGGTTACACGTCCCACGTCCATACGTAGTAAATGACGCTAACTTGGGAACTCCGGCATCCCCCTTCAATCTGCAAACAGATAATAATAGACTGATTCCGTGTTCAGCTCAGAGAGGCCCTGCATATTTCAATTCATCCCGAGTATGTCTTTACTACAACGCTTGACCAACTTGTTCAGCCGACCAAAGTCCGCCCCTACGGTGCCGCCGGGGGCAGCCTTGGCGGCGACGGTGACTGCTGTGAGTTGGCTTGATTTGGACATATAACATGGATTGATGATGTGATAGCCGGCTTCGTTGGGATTCGTCCCTGTCGCGGTCCATTTTAAGCTATTCGATATGTTAGTGCAGCATGGAGGACCAGCGACCGCGGAACAAGTGGCCAACGCGGCCAACCAGCTCATTCGAGGGAAAGAGCCTGAAATCAGTACGTGGTGTATATGCAGGGTAGTACAAGTTGCTAACGGTGCCAGGTACCCTACTTGCCGGTATGCACATGGGAGAGATGGTGAGACGAGATATTGAGATACTGACCAACTATCCGTACAGCGGATACACTCTACATCATGGCTGGACTGGGCCTGGTGGAGCGCGTGGACGAGAACGGTTTCAATGCAAATGCCATCACCCGGCACATGGTTGCCATGCCCTCGGCCCAGCACGGCGCCGTGCACTTGTGCGTTGGTATTTTCTTTCCTGTCTGATCAGCCACTGACGAGCGTAGCACTACTGAAGGAATGATGGCTGGCGCATTCCTCATGAAGAAACTGCAGGATACCAACTTTGCGTATCCTTTCAACGAGGCTGATGGCCCTATGCAGTATGCCTACAGATTAATGGGCAAACCGGAGCTGGCCCAGCAGCACACGTACTCTATTATGGAGTCTCAGGGACGCATGGATAGCTTCAACCAGTTTATGGTAGGCAAGTTCCTCAAGTTTGGTACTTTTCCCGAGCGCGTCACCTCGCTGGGATACGATCTGCGCGATGCACTTAGTCAACCGGGCGCCGTGGCCATGGTCGACATTGGTGGTGGACGAGGAGAGCTTCTTCTCGAGGTCCAAGCCGCGTATCCGCATCTCGGACGTGAGAGTCTGGTGGTGCAGGAATTTAATACAGAAATTGACGACATCTCCGGGGTACATTTGATGGAGTGGAACTACAAGACGAGTGCGGAGCAGCCGATTCAGGGCGCGCGGATTTACTCACTCCAGCATATCCTTCACAACCTGCCGGATCTAGAAGCGGTGGCTTTGCTCCAAAAGATATCCCGAGCCATGGCCGCCACATCGCGACTGTTGATCATCGAATACGCGAAGAACATGACCTATACTTCGCTACATGCCAGCATGATTGCACTATACGGGGGCCGTGAGCGCAGTGCATCCGAGTGGCGGCAGCTGGCCAGTGTCTCAGGGCTACGAGTTACCTTTGAACAGTATGTACGCGCGGGCGAATCGCTAGTAGAGATGCGCCGAGCGGATTGAGTTGGTGGAGGATTCTGAGTTAGAATCGGCTACTTTTTTGCCCTAAAGGTAGAACTACATGTGTACCTTCTGAAATAGATAATACAGAGATAAAAGTACAAAACCAACTATAAAAAAGCAATGGTTCGTAAGAGATCGATGATCGGTCACATCCGGGAATTCAATATCCGATCGTCCGTCTTTAGCTCGTCACATCTCGATCCACTTTACCTGTGATTTCCGATCTGCCGTATGTACAATCACTCCACTATTTGATGCATCATGCATCCTTTTGCTTTACTCTATTTGTCTATTCCCGAATCCCCGGGCTCATCTATTGAATTGAACCTTTCGCTTCGTCACATCCCTTGCGTGGTGCCGCATGGGCATTGCATGGGGACCCTCCACATTGGAATGAGGCCACGACACAAGGGAAGGGCCATCCTTGGCATGGAAACGAGGGCAATGTGTCGAATCCTTCGAGGAGGGTCATCACCAGGACCCCAGCAGGGATCCAGGAATAGCCCTAGCCCGCATGGTTCTGGGACAAAGGGCCCATCACTACAGAGTCATTCGTGATATTGAGTTTCGGATCTATGCCCCAGTTCCTAGCCCTGCATCCCTTGTTCGCTTGCTCACTTCAGGGTCTGGCCTGTAAAGCACTCATTTCTCCAGTCTCCAGAGTATATCGTTAGATTTGTTTCCGGTGACTTCGGATGATCTGATAGATCTGTGCGTTTGGATGTATACCTTTCGCTCATCTTTCTATTTGAGTTGTATGCTCCCCTATGTGATCTCAACATCCAAAGCCCTCCATCATTTCCCCCCCTGCCCTTGCATTCCTCCACTATGGATATCCCGAGGCCCAAGGAAGGGGACGTCGACATTGGTGAGTCGCGTGCTGCTCCGCACTATTTTCATGCCACTGACAGCTTCTTTGAGGCACGGCCACGTTCGATGCCTGCTGGGTAGGCCAGATTGATCTCCTGTAGCTGCAGCCGCTGATCATCTATGTATAGGTCCTGACAGCCATTGCGGGTGTCGCACTGCTGTTTCGATATGCAGTCAAGGCGTGGGTGCGCTGGGCTTTGCCCCAAGTCACTGCCCCCGGACGTGTCTGGGGCGTTGAAGATCTCTTTTTCCTGGTCGCCTATGGCTTCGATCTGACGCATATGGCTATGATCCAGATGAGGTAAGATTAGTTTCCATCTTTTCTCTTCTCTGCAATATCCTATGCTAACTATCTCCAGCTCCAACTGGGGCTTGGGTCGGCATTTCTTCTACTTAAACGCCACCGAACGCTTTCATGCGATGAAGTGGGATTTTATATCCCAGCCCATCGCTGTAGCCTCAGCCATGGTATCCCGTACTGGCATGATGTGGTTCTTGCTGACCTGTTTTGCGGCGAGCGATAAGAAGATCCGGGTCTCGATCATCGTCTGTGCTGTGGTCCAGGTCGTCGCCAACATGATCACCATCGTGCAGATCATTGTCCAGTGTGGTCCGAATCCGTACCGTGCGGTAGGCTTTATCCTCGTTCCTGTCGATCGTAGGCTGACCTTCTAGGCCGATCGTGTTCAATACTTCCACTACATGTGGACTCCTCTGCCTGGAGACAATTCGGTTGTCTGCCAGTCGCCCTCGGTTCAGACCACCGTGGGCTTCGTACAAGGGGGTATGTCGATATACTGTTAAATTTGGACCTAACTAACTCGACCCAGGCTTCAATACCATTATTGATTTCTTCCTGGCTGGTGTCGCTGCGGTGGAGCTGTGGCAATTCTTCCTTCGAACTCTGAATCGCGAGCACCATGTGTCGTTCTGGTCTCAATTCCGCAAGATCAACAGCACCGTTCGATCGCGTAGGATCTGGCAGACGCTGACTTTGTGTGGTCCATTAATTCTCTCGGGCGCTGCCTCCATAGTCAAGACCTACGTATGTATTCGATACCTTTATCTCAGTTTCCTAGCTAACCACAACGTCCCATAGAAACTCAAATCTCTGGGCGACCGACTAGACTTTACCTATAATATCGTCTCTTTTATCCTCTGGGTGAAGTCAGTCTTGTTGCTTTTTGAAATCCCGAGTTCGTGTCTGACTCGCTACAGAATCGAAAACTATAGCATCCTCCTTGCCTCGTGTGCACCCGTCGCCCGGTTGTTCTTCCGTGCCTTTGTCGACTCCCGCCGTGACGGCCGCCTGGCTGGCTATTGGTCCAAGTCACCGTCGAATACCGGCGAGAACAGTGATCACTCTAACGACATGGAGCTCAAGCGCCGCCGCAAAGATCAGTGGATGGACTCGGCGACGATGAGCAACTGGGACGAGGAAAACCCCATGCCAAACTGGGTTAACAACGAGCGCTCTGAGAGCCGAGTCTCAAAGGCTCAACATCCTGAGAATCCGGGTGATGGGGTCACGGTTAAAACGGATATCATTGTGCAGGTGGATGATGGCCGGTCCACCTCGTCGGGTGGTGCACGGCTTTTGCCCGACGGTGGTGAACCCTCTCATGGCAATGAGTACCGACGATTGGGTTAACGGATGATGCACGCTATGATGCGATATGTATAGCCCGGAATGGACGTATATAATGTAGAGGTGATTTGCCGAGGGTTTGTTGATGGGTATAGGTAGACACGATGTAACCACCACGCTGGGAAGTCTCACATGACATAACTCAGTTCTTCTATACGATCAATGATCTACCATGTTTCATCTCCACCTATTTCCGCCCAAGTTCTATGTAACTTACAACTAGTTAGTTAGTTGACGAAGTTAGATCTCCAGGGCAATGACATAATCACAATCTCCACGTGATGATAACCCGGCGTCATCCATCAACGAGCATCGACCATGTCAACTGCACATGGCTCTACCGACGATCAAGAGCAAGGCATTTCCCTACCGAAGGGGCTCCGATGTCTCCGAAAATGATTTCTTTGATATTGCCGATGAGCCCCTGCTGGCCATGTTCAAGCGCCAGCTTCGGCGCGTCCGCACATGGGTGATACTCGCGCTGTTCATTATGTTTATGATGTGGCGTCGTCGAGAAAAGCAGCCGCCGTCTCTGGCCCCACACATACATTACGATGAAGTCGATTGGTCGCGATTTGCCTATACTACGTACGCGACCTCCGAGACGTACCTGTGCAATGCTGTGATGGTCTTCGAGGCCCTGCAGCGGTTCGGATCTCGGGCGGAGCGCGTGCTGTTCTACCCGCAGGAGTGGGACCTGGTTGTGGAGAATGAATTTGATCGCATCAGCCAGCTGCTGGTTATGGCGAAAGATGAATACAAGGTGCTGCTACGCCCAGTGATCATCGAGGGGATCCAGACGGGCGGAGAAGGTGCGCGAAGTTCGCAACCCTGCGTGCGGTAGACCAATGCTGACCATGCCAAATGAAATAGAAGCCTCCGAAGCCTCCTGGGATACCAGCACCGCCAAATTGTCTGCCTTTGGCGCGGTTGAATATGACCGCGTGATTCACCTCGACTCCGACATCACCCTCCTGCAGCACATGGACGAGCTGTTCTTCCTCCCTGCCACTACCATCGCCATGCCCCGCGCATATTGGTTATTGCCGCAGACCAAGACCCTCTCGTCGCTATTAGCCGTAATCGAGCCATCTTACCGCGAGTACACCGCCCTGACCAATATCATCAAGCCAGTCCAGGCTGGTCAGATTCAGCTGAATTTGACCGATACCAGATACGACATGGAATTGTTGAATGATCGGTACGGTGACAGTGCATTGATTCTCCCCCATCGACCGTATGGTCTCATCTCGGGGGAGTTCCGCACCAAGAGCCATTGGAAATACCTAGGCAACGACCACGAGGCATGGAATCCCGACCTGGCCCTGTCCGAAGCAAAGTTCGTGCACTTTTCCGACTGGCCGCTGCCCAAGCCGTGGGTCATGTGGCCACAGGAAATGCTAGCAAAGGTGCAGCCCGCCTGTGACAATGATCCAGGGACGCCGAACGAGAGTGGGTGCCGTGACCGAGAGGTGTGGAGGAAACTCTACGATGATTTCCGGCGACAAAGAAAGGTACGCGTCACGCGCATGGCTTGTTTCATTTGCTAATTCATTCCAGGATATCTGCAAGCTATTGAGCTATCCGGCTCCTGTATAAACCAGGTTTTGGGGTTCACTCTAGGATTGTATAGTACTGAGAGACTTGGCAATCGAGGCATTAGCGTACCAGGTGTTTTCATTTCGGGGCATATTCGATATTCGATATCTGGCCATAGATCCAACTGTACATCAACTGACAAAGGTACATGATGAACTTGCTCGACTCGATGAGTTGGTATAATACTGTAGAATGTATTGTATGGAATCTATAATTCCGGTGTCATAGACAGTGGGATATTGAATGGGGAAAAAGAAGGGAAAAAAGAGAGAAGAAACACACATAATCTCCCATGCAGGTATCGCCATTAATCACGCATATCCCATCCCCTTCCTCCACCACATCCATACCCCCCTCCTCTCCATGCAACTCCCAAACTCCTTCACGCTCTCGACCTCCGACAATCCCACACGCTCCTTCGTGGACTGGTCCGTCGCTTCATGCACCAGCAGCCCCGGCCTCGTCACCAGCTGAAAATCCTTATAGCGAAGCTTGCGAACTTCCCCAACCCATGACTCGACCCGTGACTGGTCCTGACCCTCGACGTACATGATGCCCGGGCAGCCGCCGGATCGAAGGAGCACGAAGCATTGGTGCGCGTCTGCGGCACGTTTGAGCGCAGCCACTTTTTTGCGCGAGGTGATGTGGTGTGTGCGGATTAGGGCATTGTAGAGCATTGTTCTGGGGTTGGGGCGAGCATTGCTTGTGCAGAGATGATTGCAGCGTCAACGCGGTAGAGTCAGTCGCTCCTAGGCTGCTTCAAGAATAACTAGTTAACTTTGAGTTAACTAGACGAGGTTATATAACTATGATGACTAATATGCGCCTAACTAGTTAGTTAGTTACACCGTCAAATCGATATGTGGTATATTGTTTTATCCGATCTAGTTTTGGTTTATGGGGCGGTAGAAACTCGATGATCATGACTACACCTTTTTATCTCGGATCGTGCTAATCTTGAAATACTCCGTGTATACATCTAGAGTATCTCCGACACGTTCTACACCGCAAGTTGACTCGGTCTGGAATCAAACATTTATAGATGCAGCTAGGATGACCGTACTATGTAGTACACAAGGTACCATTGACTAGCCCGTTGAGAACCAACTTCGCTCTTTTCGCCCGGATTAAGTATCTCGGAAAAAGAAAACAAGTGACAGCTTTCACGATTGACGAGTCCAGGCAGTTGCATTCTTATCAGTCATAGCATATGCACATCCTTCCATCAGAACTCTACGCAGAGTCGGAGTCGGAGTCAGTGTTCCATATCGCATCACAGCAATTGAAAACAGAGTTGACGAGCTAACCGCCGCATATGTCACCTCTAATGCACTCAAAAACTCGGGTCGAGGTCCGATCTGAAATTTAGTGAGCTCTCTATATCCATATGGCCTTCCTTGCTTAGCCGTCATATGTCTCATCATCATAAGTTTCCCCTATCCATAGGGTGTTCTTCTTCTCTCTATTCCACCAATTTCGCAGCGTGCCATCACGATGCAAAAATTCCACACTGAGTGTGTTACCTGGGAAGCGGACTACAATTTGGAGAGCGAAATTACTCTCTCCGTCCGCCATAGCAACGCTGCTTTTCGCATCTGCTGCGACCCACAGATCCTCGCCGCCTCGCCTCTTGTCTTGGAACATCATCACAGGTCGTTGGAAATCCTATATAAGGATGACGCAGGTGATGAATACTGTGAATTGGTTGAACGTCTTAGAAAGCCGTCTGAGGAAGGTATGACTCAGATGGCACCAAATCCAACAATGGAGTCATCGCGGTATCTGCATACTTATCTCTACCCACCGTGGTTCACTCTCGAGGCAAGAGTGGCTGAGGGTAGTAGTCACATTCAGCCACATTCCAAGGTGGCCCTCTCACGACAGGAGTTCCCACGTCCGGTTGATTATGTGGACAACGAGTTGCTTCAACCGTACCTGTCTCCGCTACTTAACTCGAAACTCAACAAATACTCGTCTCGTCAAGTACAGGATCTGGCTCAAACATCGCATTTGGTTCCATCTAAGGTTCTTGTGGATAATAATGAGTACTTCTTCAAACTTTGGAGGTTAGGTCGAGAATGTGGATACCACGAGCTACAGGCATATAGGAAGATACTCGCGGACACTGAGGCAAGCCCGCCACTTGCCGATATACGTATCTGTTACCCTAGCGTCTGATTATCGACAACGACGAGGATTTTCTTCAACACTATCCCCTCGATAGCGATGAAGAGGACAACCCTGGGACACGTTTGGTCGGACTACTTCTTACCTATATCGAGAATAAAGGCACTCTAACCAGCATACTTCGCGCCCGGTTTATCGGACATGAAGCTGCCCATGTCTGACAATACGATAATTAACATATTCTACTTTCTTACATGGTCAGAAGAAACCGAACCAAATAGACGGGGTAACGCTATATAGCGTTGTACATTTATTATAATATGGCATCAACTTAGCCTCATAAACCACAAAAATCTCCCGCATGAAGGCAGTCGCCATATAAGACTTAGTAGGCATATCGGAAAGAAGGATTCTCCCTATCAGTAAGGGCAGCCCACTTCATTTCATCCACCATAGATGCATTCACGTGCCCCTGGGTCTGATCTCGGTGCCGGTTCTGCCAAAAATAGTAGAGGAACAGCACCACGGATAGAACAGCCGCTGCAGACTGTGTGGCAAGGACAGCGATCTTGGCTGGTCGATACTCTGGTGCATCTCTGGCTAGGAAGGTTTGTGGGCCGATGATATTACCGACGGAGAAAGACCCGGCAACGAGGGCACTAGCAAAGGCACGTTTGGTGTGGCCCGCGCAATTGGCCATGGTCCACTGGTAGGTTATGGGTAGGGTTGCCACAATGGCGTTGACGAGATAGATACCGACGAGCACCCCGGCTGTGTTGCTTTTTGGGAGGAAAGATAGTAGACCTCCGCCGATAATACCAGGGATAGTACACAGAACATTCCAAGCCCAGCGGTGTGATGTCTTCCGGATACCGTATCCGACTAGTAGAGTAAAGAATATGCTGATGATACCCGAGGGTGTATTGAGAAGGGCTGCGGTAGGACCCGAAAAGCCAAAACCGGCAATCAGAGTCGAGGAATAGGTAGTCACAACACCACTCGACACAGACAGCTAAAACATGAATTAGTCTATATCAATGAGTCAAGGGGTACGGTGTTACTAGAATGGTCGTCAGAGTCAGTAACCACAGCTGCACGTCAAACACAGACTCCCCAATCTGTTTCAAGTTAAGGGTTGCACTCCAGACACCCGTCTGGTTCTCGCCGACGTGACTTAGGAGAGCTACCCTTTCACTTTCAGACAGCCATTTAGCTTTGATGGGAGTGTCCGGAATAAAGAAAAAGGTCAGCGTGCCCACCACGGCAGTGACCAGGCCGAGCACCAGGAACATGATACGCCAACCATCGAGAAATGCATGGTGGACATGCTGAAAAGCGAAGGAGATGATTCCGCCGAGAATCTGGGCGACCCCAAGGCCCATGTACCAAAAGGTAAAGCGTGGTGCTTGTTCACTTCGGGTGTAGTACTGGCTACTGATGAGCATCAAGGATGGGCCAATGGTTGCCTCGAAGATACCGAGAAATACTCGCGCGGCCAGCAGACTGCGATAGTTACGAGCACCGGCTGAAGCAGCGGCAGCGACACCCCAGAGGAAGACGTTGCCTCCGAGCCATTTTGCCGCAGGGACTTTCTGTAAACAGTAAACTGTAGACTCAGTTAGCTGAAATTCAACATGGAGTGTGGAGAAAGAGATTTAGACACCATTGGGAACTTCAGCGATCAAGTAAGTGATAAAGAACCATGTGGCCGTGTTGGAGAACTCGTTGCCAGCAAGTCTCAGGTCTGTTTTGATTCCCATCACGGCTGCGTACTGTGCGTGTTAACGGGCTAAGGAAGTTTCGACCCTGAAGTGAACACTCACGTTGAGCATGACTTTATCGAGAAATTGCAGTCCGTAGCAGCAGAACATGTACGGCATCAAGCGCCGATCAATTTTGCGGCGCAGTGCTTTAAGATCAACATTCGCCATTTCATCCCTATGGCCCTCGAGATACACGATCGCATCGTCCTGTGCTACCACCACCTGGGGCACTGCCGGCTGCTTTTCTCCCATTCCGTTCATTTGATAGAAAGCAGTTTGAGATGAAGAAAAGGTTGTGGAAGAGCAGGATAAAAGGAATAATAAAGAAGGGGTAGTCACGGCCTTTAACACAGTTTCACGTCTACTCGACTAATCAGAACCGTGCAAACTGGGAAAGTTGGAAACTTTGTTAGAAGTTATATTGAGGTTAATTATGCCTCGAGACTAAATGAACTACTAATCGGAATGTTCTTTTCTCGTGAATCTTTTCTTATCCATTCGGTTAAGCAAAGGGGTTTGCGGTAATAGAAAAAGGGAAAGGAAGAGACAAATCAGTACGATATAATGATCTATATTTATATTACATTATTTATATTTATACCGTATTTAGCTAGTTATATCGTATTCCATGACTCACCCCGTGGAGCACGGAGATCCGCTTCAATCGGGCCGAAATAAGTCGATCTTGGCTTTCCTTCATCTGAACACGTTTCATACCTTTTCCCCTGATCCAGTATCCAGTACTGCCATGCTCGCTCTCACAACACAGTTGAAAACAATGGCCGACTTCGATCCCCCAGTTCTGATCATCGGTGCAGGTATCAGCGGCCTAGTGTTGGCTCAGTATCTCCAGCATCTCGGCGTGCGGTTTGAGATCTTCGATCGTGACTCCGCTCTCGATGCGCGCACTGGTGGATGGGGTCTGACGCTGCACTGGGCATTGCCTACTCTGCGTGACTTGCTTCCGGCGCATATTGTAGACCAATTTTCCAATACCTTCGTCAACAAAGACGCCTCGTCTCGGGGCGATGTCGGTAGTTTTCAATTCTTCAATTTGAAGTCTGGTGAGGCCATGTACAGTGTTCCGGCTAAAGAGCGTATTCGAGTGAATCGAGGGAGATTGCGTGAGCTATTGACCAGTGGGGTTGATGTTCACGTCAGTTGTCTTGGACATGACATCTTGGAGTTACAATGTTCATGCTAATCCAGTCGCAGTGGGATAGAACACTCCTGAATATCGAGTCCTCCGCAGAAACAATCACCGCCCACTTCGACAATGGCACTTCATACACCGGTCGTCTGCTCGTCGCCTGCGATGGAGCTCGGTCGCGCGCCCGCCAAATCTTGTATCCCGATAACTGGCAGATGAATCCGTTGCCAGTGCAGCTGCTCGGAGCATCACCATTGTACACCTCGGAGGAAATGGGCGGAGCACAGTTGATTGATCCCTACATCTTTCAGGGCTCCCATCCTGACACCGACGTGTTCATGTTCTTCAGCTTCCTCGATACCCCAAATAACTTTGATGAAAGCAGCCGAGACCGTTATCACTGCCAGATCATCGTCTCTTGGGCCGACTCCAAGGGAATCACTTTGCCGATATCCAATTCCGACCGTGTCGCTCTGATGAAGAAGCTAGCTGATAACTGGACTGAACCTTTTCGGTCGCTAATTCACAAGTTACCGGAAGATATCGAAGCCCGCTCTATTCGCATTGAAGACTGGCTATTTCGACCAGGCCGTACAAATGTGCACCCTCGTGCGGTGCTCATGGGAGATTCGGCACATACAATGACAATGTGTATATCCATCTTTCATCCCAATCAGGCGTGTCTCTAATTATTATATACAGTCCGTGGTGAAGGGGCTAATAATGCAATTGTCGATGTCCGTGATCTAGTGAAGCGGGTGGATATGCGGAATGTGGAGTACGTTATTCTGCTCACTGATTCCGAACATACTAACAACAGTAGATCTTTTGACTCTGAGACGCTCTCTGCCTCGCTAGCTGGATACGAAAATGATATATTTGCCCGTGTTGAGCCTAGTGTGCTGAACTCACGCCAGGCATGTTTAGATGCCCATGAATTTTCCAAGATCGTGGCCGGAAGCCCATTGGTGGCAGCGCGAGTGCTTTGAACGGATAGGAAGTTATACATGGGATGGTACATGGGACGTTCCAAGCCCAACCGTATGATGCTTTGCAAATACCATACGGAGCATCTCGATGACTGGCGCAGGCATATTATCAAGTGCCGGGGGGAATTATGCCTCTTCCGTCCGATTCCAACAAGTCTAGATAACGCTCATCGATGGCTCTTTTAACCCGCAGATCGGATACTGACATTCTGTGGGTGGTGACTGTTTTGGAAGCCTAAGAGACTGATGAACTTGTCCAGCCGGATTTAATTATGATCATGATGGGAGAAAGTGGTCTGTCAAAACGGAAGCCAGCAAGGTCTAGCTACCCGTCTCCAACGGGCCATAGGCCTGCCTCAGAGTGTATCAATTGAGTTCCCGATTCCCCTGATCCTATCGAATTCCTTCACTGCTTTATTTCCCTCCTATAGCCGCTTTCGTTGCGACGGGCGCACACTATGAGACTGGGTGGTCCTTAGGATTTCGGCCCCAGCATATCAACTTCGGCACCTGAATTCCTTGTGGACGTGGCCTTTAGCTTCGGCTTAGGAAAAGCCTTATCGGTCTTCTTCGGTGATTTCCGGGTTTGGGGTGAACGGCGGGAGGATGCGGGAATCTATAACCTTCTATGGCTTGCGGTGTCTTCTGGAGTTTATACGGACCACTTGAGCGCCGAAGTCATCGAGCTGGACCTTTTCCTTCCCTCCAAAAGGTCTCTCGCCTTACAAATATTACCAATATATATGCTCGGTGTGATTAGTAAGATACAGAAAAGAGTTATATTGCATTTGTTTGAGTCGCTTCTTAGTCCCATTGAGAGTTGGAGTAGCATTCTTTTCGCTGTCTACTATCCCGGCAAACTATATACGGCAGACTAGCTCCTCTGTGGCTATCTCTAGAGATGCGGGAGAACCGTAGCATACTTCGGGAATACCATATCCATCCGTTCGTGGGACAAAGGGAAAGCGTACCTCTCCGTCAGCAGAACATATGAGTTCAATGTTTTATATCGTGGGCCCTCCGAGGACTAGTATAAAACCTGTATAGGCGCTGTTATCGGCTATCGAGGGAAAATAGGTCATACCAGTTTATCGATGGTCGGTATAGCTGGAATTCCCTGGGTCTGGTAGTAGTATGTTTATGCTCTACAATTGTCCCTCTGTCGTGCTATTAATACCCTAGTGACGTATTGCTATTAATACCCTAGTGACGTATTGCGTACTATTCGTAGTAGCATACGGGAAGAACGAAGATACAGGATAAAAGAGAGGGAGAGAGAAATAAGAGAGGTTCTTAGTACTTCATCAGAATATCTATATATCTAGCTATGCTCTTGGTCATATAGTTACGTTATACATATATACGCCGCGACAATTACACTATTTTCTAGGACAGCTATAAGAAACAGTAACATAATTTAATCCAACTCAAAATCGTACAGTATAAAAGCTGACGAGAAATTTTAGTATTACTTATTACTATAACTATATTAGCATTAGCAATTTACTATGATAGATATCTTTTATTACTTTATCTATAAATTTATTTATATGATTCATATAGATTATTTCCAAAAAGAAAGAATAAATACATAAAACTATAATATATTTAAGTGCCAATAATCGAATATTTCTTAACTAAATATAGACATAAGAAAATACTAATATATTTAGAATATTTTATTTTATTTGAATTTATATTTAAATATCTATAATATATTTTATATACTGTACAGTTATATTTTAAACGAGGATTAAAAAGCAAATTATAAATTATTTATTGTAGAGGAGACTAAATAATTATTATAACATTTAGACTTATAGATATTAGTAAGTTCTGTCCGCTATCTAAGGTTAGATCTTATACGTAGATATATTATTCTACTATTGTATTAAGCTATATAGATTGTATTAAAAAGGACAAATTTTTTTTTTTTTTTTTTTTTTTTTTTTAGGTTTTTCTTACTAAGTAAACCTTCTTTTAAGCATAAGTCCCTTATTGTCCTATATAAATTTCCCTAATAAATATCGGATTTTATAATAGACTTATTATCCTATATATAGTAGTTATAATATACTATTTGCAATATTTTGTTTTTATATAGAGTAATAACTAGCTCTAGTATAAAGGATGTTTTATAATAATTTAGTAGTAACAGATTACGCGTATAGCTATGTTATATAGTCTATGGTTGGGTTTGTAGCCACCTATATTATACCCCTAGTAAAAATATAATTAGTAGATATATATGAATAGAATAAATCAAATACTACTTATTATAGGTTACTTAGTTGTGTAAAATATCGGATTCCTGATTTTTAGCGACTTACGGCATTTATTAGCTTTGTAGGCTATAGAAATACGCGACTCTCTGTTGTTATAACAATTAGATATAATAGGAGTAGTCGCCATAAGATATCATTGTTGGGTCTATACTTATTATTAGGCATAAGCGCCTACACCGCGAAACGCGGTATAGGTACGAAGGAAGATATTATATTAATATAACATAATATATAGCATTGGAATATACTAGAGAGAGAACACAATTTATATGTAGAGAAATACTTTATGTGTGTATGTATAGGTACAAGAGTATTTAACTATATAACAATGAAGATTTATATTTTTACTAAACTCGAATAAGCAATATAAGTATCTAAAATAATTATAATTTATATAGTACTATCTAGATAGTTTAAAATTTTCTAAAAAATTATAGAGAATTTTATTAAGTTCTATTAAATTCTTCAAAAAACCTAAAGGTTCTTTAAGAATATAGAGTATAGTAATAATAATATTATTATAGTAAGTAATTAAGATAGTAGGTATTTGCTATTATTGTAATTTAAAATTTATTAGAATAAAGATATCCTTTAAATATTAGTATTACTTATACTAGAGCATATCTAAGCTATTTTATATAGGTAGGGACTCCCCTCCCTAAAACCGGCGTTTTATACCAAAACTTTATAATAATTTTCTATTTCGATACTTGCAATAAGACTAAATTATTAGATTATCAAAACAAAGATAAAAAGTAAAAATAATAGGAAAGAAAACATAGCTTTATATAGTTTACTATAACTATAGTACAAATATAAATCTATCCTAAATTCAAGACCTAAGTTTACTAAACCTAATTTGTATTTAGCTAAAAAAGGTATAAGTAATGTAAAGAAATATAGTAAAATATTATTTGTAAAAAGTAATAATAATCTTTTTTAATAGTCTAAGAATTATAAAAATAAAAGAAGGAAAGTTAAAAATAGTTAACTATATTTTATATTAATATATATCAGAATATTCGGTACAATCATACATCAGTCATCCTGACCTAACCCAATCAGGTAGGTCGGCATATCCAGTTCAACATGGATATTATCTGTTTCCGCATCTTTTATCCTCTTTCGTTTCACCCATATTCGCTTTATTTCTGCCCTATACCATTGGCTGAACCCCGCTTCTTATCATCTTCGATGAGGCGTGAGGCCCCTATTTTCTGCTTTCGGATTCTCTGCGTCTATACGTATAAACAAGCCCCCGAAAACTAGATAGAAAAATCATCAATCTGATCACTTTTCATGGTGCTTTCATATCTGCACTTTTTATCTTCATACATCATATTTCTGGCCATATCATTGGCTAATCGGATATAGAGTCGGACCGATCATTCTACCACATGATCTTCATGAGGCCCAAAACCTTGAAAATATAAGACGATTCTTTTTTTCGTCTAACTTTGACTAGTTAGTATATTTATATTTTTTTCGTTATTTAACTAATATCTGGATACGATCTTTATATAGATATATATTAGGCTTAAAAAGTTACTAGTATATATAGATATAATATTTATAAGATTCTAGTCTTTATATAGAAATCGGAAAGATATATTTATTAAAACTCTTTACCTTAAGTATCTAGAAGAAGAATAATTTATAGACTATATCCTAAGGCAAAAATAGGCTTTATACTAACTTTACTAAGATATGTCTAGAGTTTAAACTTTTTAGATATTGAAAATCTTAATAAAATAGTTATAAAAATTTGCTATATTTTTTCTTCTATATATAACTTTTTTTAACTAACTCAATATAATTATATAATTTATAGTAAATTCTCTTTTCCTATCTATAGAAGTAATCTAAAATAGGAAAACAATTTAATTATCGGGAAAACCTTATTAGTCGGAATATAATTTCATAATTATTTATCTATTCATTAGCTTTGAAAATAGGGTATAGATTTATTCTCTTAGTAAGAGGCTATAAAGCCTATATAATAGAAGAGAACTTAGAATTTATAAATAAATTTTAATAATCTATCTCTAAATATCTAAACTATTCTTAACTAACGAAAGCTTACTAATATAGAGCTAATTACCCTTAGTAAAAGTCTTAAAATATAGATTTATATCTTAACGATTAGGGCTTATATAAGTAGTAAACTATAAGATTATATTCTATTAGCTAAAGTAACTTAGTAGAGCCTAGTAATTTTTAGTAAGAGAAGAGTACTAATATATATACAAAACTAGCTTATATAGCTAAATTACGTCGTAATTTATATATTCTTATTATTATCCGACTATTAGATTCCTTCTTATCGATTTTAGTATACTTAAATTATAGTAAAGTAGTATATTAATTATTAAGATATTATATTATTAAAAATCGTATTTTAATATACTATTCGGCGGTAATTAGCTCGGTAGTTAATAATATTAGGTTTATTAAATTTATTAACCGATCTAGACTATGTACTAGGATAATTAATTCTAAGGAGGAATTTAAATAAAACTATACTCGTAGTATATCTAAGCTACCTTAGGTAGATAGACTACTAAACCTCTATAAATATATATTTATCTTTTTTATATTTACTATCTTAATAATAACTATCTATTATAGCTAATTAGTATAAAAATAAAGAGAAATATATTTCTAATATCAGCGAAGCTACTAGACGCGAAACTCCCCTTAGTTTTAACGTATTCTATATATAGTTTTAACGTTCTTTATACCTATTTATAGGCTAATTCTATAGTCGGTATTATCGAAGCTATAATAATTAGTATTAATTTACTATATTTAGGAGCTTAATTCCAATATACTATATGTATGAGTACTATAGTATATAGTATGTAATTAACTATGTAAGTAATAGGCTTCTCTCTTATATTATAAAACTATAATAGTAGAAAAGATAGCTATATGTGTATACTAGATTCTATTATCTTAGATTATAGAGAGTAGTTTATGTCTAAGTTCTAGAAAAAGTTCTATTATATCCTAAATATTAAGTATAAGCTACCGACTATATATTATCTATAGATAGGTAGGTAGAGTAAAATCGCGAACTAATAGATATCCTAATAAGTAAGGATAATAGTTAATAAATACTAATAAGTAATTTTATAGTATCTATATTTTAGTATAATTCGATAAAGTAATCTCTTTTTTTTTATTAAGTAGAGATATAAACTAATAATATTATTCGAATAAGATATAGGCCCTAAACTATCGATAATACTATAAATAATTATTAATATCTAAAGCTTTATATAGCCTATTAAATAAGTATAAAAGAAAATAGCTAAATAATTAAGTTAATAAGTACTAAAAAGAAGTTAATTTTAATATTAGTAATATAGTATTTATAATAATCTATTATTAAAGACTAAACTATTCTAGCTATAAGTTATTAGACTAGACTAATAGGCCTTATAAGATTATTATAAAGGAAAAAAATATATTTAGGCTCGACCTACTATTATCTATTAAGGTTTATTTAGTACTTAATCTTAGTAAGTTACGTTATATATCGAGAATAGAGCTATTATAGAGCTAGATTAAGGATCCTAGGCCGCCTATAATAGTTATTAATTAGTAGGAATAGAAGGTCGAGGAGATTCTACGATTAAGACTATACTATAGGAAACTATAGTATAAAGTTAAATAGTTAAGATATAATTAGGATATTACCTAGTATTATATAGCTAATTTTCGGAATATACTAATAAAATTAGCTAGTTTTTATTATTATTATCCTAAGTCTATAGGACCCCTAAAGAATCTATAGACCTAGTTAGCTATAGCTAAAAAATAATAAGTATATATTATAGTTAATTACGTAGAGGATAATATACCTAAAGTTTAAGACGCTTCTTTTTTAAAGGAAGGGCTATATAATATATATCGTCGGATTAGAGGATAGTTAACCTAAGTATAGGTAGACAGGTATTCGGAGGTTAGAGGATTATAGCTCTAGGATTACGTAATCTAGATCCCTATTATTAATAATCCCTATATATATAATTATTCCGTCTCTACGTGACTACTTTTATATTTCGTATATACTACTTTTCTATTATATTAGCTATCGTTATACTAACCCTCTCTTACGTATTATATAGCTTCTATATATATAGGATTCTTCTATTTAGTAGGCTTTTATATATCGAGCTAGTGCCCGTCACATGTTCCGCTCCCGCTTTGTCTTGTTTGTCTTGTATCACATACTTCCGTCCGCCCGCATAGTATTTAGATACATCCTATTAGCTAGTCCCTCGTTCTTCTTCAAGCTGCTTAAAGACAGTTTGTCGCCTAGCCCAACTGAGATAATTCGTTCGGCTTTAGCCCTTTATATTTTAGTCGTCTATATTATTATAAGACTAAGATTTTATATCTATTAACTTATCTAAAATTAGTAAAAATTCTTCTTATAATTTATTAGGGGTTTTAGCTTTCTTTTCTTATAGTTCATCTAGTAATAGGTTTTCGACGCTAAAAATAGTAATAACTATAATAGTTCGTTTATTAAGATTCGGTTAGAGCAACTAGATTGTATAGCTGTTAATTCTCTTATCGTTATTATTCCTAGGTATATCCTACTCGTAGTAAGATAGTATATTTACTCTTCTTATTATTTTTTTATAGTATAGAAATTCAAAGTTAAACTAGCTAAGCATAATCAACTATTATATATAGCGCTTAGTAAGCTTCCAAGGCTAGAAGAAGTAACGTTAATCACTACCGGACCGATCATACTACCGAGCCGATTACCCAACGATTTTTCTACGCGTTTATCTTACGTTATCTTTTTTAACTATCTACTATGCTATTACCTCGGGCCCAAACCGGCCGAAATTTGGTTGAATAAGAGAGGCGTATCCTATTAGCTATCTAGGCTATAGAAAAGGGGGATATACCATCGATTCGTAGAGTAGCGCATTATTTTAACGTCCTATATACTACGCTTTATTAGCGGTTACGTAGGACCCCAAATCGCGTCGATATTCGTGCAAATAGTCATAAATTGACCTAAACCGAAGAGGAATTACTTATTAAGTAGATTATCTCTATAGATAATCGTAGGGGGGCCCTCCGACTATCGATAGTACGAGAAATAGCCAATTTATTGCTCTCGAAGCTCGGTTCGACCCCTATCGATACGGTCGGCTATAATTAGGTTAGAAAATTTATCTAACGGTACCCCGACCGGCTTAGATTACGCTTTTCCTATCGCTATAGCTATAAACGCGCGAAATAGGAGGATCCGAAGGTAATTCGGGAGTAGTTCGATACCGTAAAAGCGACGATTTAGCGATATAGGATTCTAGATAAAGATATTTATAACTTTAATAAAACTAGGTTTACGATAGGCCTTATAGGCAACGCGAAAGTAATTATACGGGCTAAATATTACGGTCGGAGGGTAGTTTTATAGCCTAGGAATCGCGAATAGGTTACTACTATCGAGACGATTAATACGGCCGGATAGGCCCTACCGCCTATAATTATCTTTAAGGGCAAAATATATAATTCTACTTAGTTCGAGGGCCTCCTATATAACTAGCGTTTCGAAGTTAGCCTAAATAGATAGACGACCGATAGAATTAGGCTACGATAGCTTAAAAAATAGTTTATTCCGGCGACTAATAGTCGTAAGGTTAGGCGGTATCGGCTTCTAATTCTCGATAGGTATAGTAGTTATTTAACCTCCTAATTCGACTAAATATATACTAAAAACAAGATTATACTAATCTATATACTAGCGTATTTATCGTACCTATTATAGCCCCTCGATATAGGCTATTTTACGCTATTAAAGTATATATATAGTAAGGTAGTCGACGAGAAAATACGGATATATATTAATTATATCGATAAAATTAATTTCGTTATAATATCTCTAGACGTACGAAAAGAGGCCTATAAATCGGATACGATTAAAAATAGCTTCGTAGCTACCGGTTTAGTCCTAATTAATACCGACTAGGTAATTTCGAAGCTTAATATTACTATCGAAATACCCCTATCCTCCCTAAGCCGACTATCTAGTTAGGGTAGTTTATTCCTCTAAAAAACGCCCTAAACTAGCTACTACGTAGATCGCTTATACTCTTTAATTAATACCCTACTACGCTATAGGTTAAAGAGCCTAATACGATTATAACTTAGGCTAATAGATAAGGGGTTTTATATAGTACGTAATAAGCTTATATTAGTACTAAAGGAAAACTATAATTTACGGGCGGAGAATAAGAAAAAGAAGTAGAAAAGGATATATACGTATAGACACATCGAATATATATTAGGCCTATTAGTTAGGGAAGCCCTAGAGCTATCTCGACCTCCTAAGTAGCCTAATAAGCCGGTTTAGCCTATTCTAGAGGACCTAGTTTAGCCGGTTTAGCCCCCTATAGAATAACCGCGACGGCGTTAATTTATATATTCTTTATGTAATTAGGTTAGGTATCGGTTAAATATATATAATCGGAGATAGTTTAGTTAATTTATTAGTGTTTTGGTAGGTAAAAATAGGTATAAACTAGAATATAGGTAGTTAGGTGTCCTACTCGGTGGTTTGTCCTACTCGGTAGTGATTAACGTTAGTTTAGGGGTTCGTAGATTAGTAATAAGAGATATCTTTTTTTTTTTTTAAGTATTTAAGGCCTAATAATTAATGATAAAATTATAGTCTTTTTTCTAGCTTTTATATAAATAGAATAAGCGTAGCTATAGGTAAATAGCTAACTTAGATAAAGCTCTTATCTAGTAATTTAGTAAGAGTCTTCTAGATTGTTATTGAGTATTAGTTTATTTAGCCCTAGGAGGCTACTATAGTATCCTAATAACTATATATGTAGTTATTATTATTAATATCTATATGTTAAGTATCTATTACTATTGTCGTAGGTTATATAGAGATATATAGATTCGTGGGTTAGTAGCTAGGTACTATCGTAATTCATTAGGTCGTCGTCGTATATTATATAATAAGAGTATAATACCGTAGTATAATAGCAAGGCGCTAATTTATAGTCCTTTCGTCGTTCGTCGGTTATAGAGGTTATTAATACTACTAAAAGACTAATTCTTAGACTTATATAAAGGAACGAATCCTAATATAAGAGATTAAAGCTAGATTTATACTATCTATAGCTATCGCTTAAATATAAGAGGGATTTATTTAAAATAGGATCGTAGGTTTTAGGGGTCTATATCCTAAGTATAGGATACGTGACTTGGCGCGAATAATATCGCGCGGCCTTAGGTAACAAGGAATCTCGTGACTATACGAGAGTCCTATAACACTAGTTCTTCTTTCTTCTTCTTCTTCTTCTTCTTCTCCCTAGCTTAGTTATCTCCGTTATTGCTACTATGAATATACCGTTGATTCTTATCATGATTTGGCTCCGTACTTAGGCGTCATGACAATTTTCCTTTAATACTATTACTAGCTAATTCCGGACCTTATAAAACCCTTTATATATTTGATTAATCTATAATCGTATTAGGCTCGTCGACCGATAGCGTAGTTAGGCTTTGATTAAGGATAATAGCTAATATACCTAATAGTCCGTACTAGGCCTTTTTTAGGCTAAACTTACCACCCTAACTAGTCGGCTTAGTAAGGGGGAGGGGGGCGTATTAAAGGTGATATTAAGCTTCGATAGTACCCAATCGGGATTAATAGGGACTATACCGGTAGCTATAAAGCTATTATTATTACTATCCGATTTATAGGCCTAATCTCGTATATCTAGGTAGATTATAAGAAAGTTAAGTTTATCGATATAATTAATACGTATCTATATTTTCTAATCGACTATCGAACTATACATATACTTTAATAGCGGAAACTAGCCTATATCGAGGGGCTATAATAGGTACAATAAATACGCTAGTATATAGATTAGTATAATCTTATTTTTAGTATATATCTAGTCGAATTAAGGGGGGTTGAATAGCTACTATAGCCATCGAGAATTAGAAGCCGATATCGCCTAACTTGCGACTATTAGTCGCCGGAATAAACCATCTTTATACCTATCGTAGGCTAATTTTATCGGTTGTCTATCTATTTAGGCGAACTTCGAAATACTAGTTATTTAGGAGGTCCTAGAACTATTTAAATTATAATATTCTACTCTTAAAGATAATAGTAGGTAGAAGGGCCTATCTAGCTATATTAATAGTTTCGACACTAGTAATATATTCGTGATTCCCTAGCTATAAAACTACCCTCCGACCGTAATATTTAGCCTAAATAATTTCTTTTATATTAGCTATAAGACCTATCGTAAACCTAGTTTCGTTAAAACTATAAATATATTTATTTGTATAGTAGATAGTTAAAAGCGATAACGTAAGATAAATATATAGAAAAATAGCTAGGTAATTAGCTTAGTAGTATAATCGGCCTAGTAGTACTTAATATTATAAAATTACTAATTACTAATTATTATAGTTATGTATAATTTTTCTTCTTTATTTAGGCTAGCTAGTTTAGGACTAAACTTATTATTAGCGCTATCTGATACTTATATTATATTTTTATTTTATAATAAATTAATATACTAGATATAATATACTTCTTTTAAACTATAAAGATAGTTAGATAAATAATTATTTTCTACTATAGTTAGGCTTTACTTATAGTTTTCTATATAGTTAACTAATCTCTACTTAGTTTTAGTCTATACTTCTTATATTAAATATATAGAAGTTAATACTTTTATAGCTATTTTACTATAGCGTTAAAATATATTCTTAAAGAATACTATTAACTATACTCTCGATATAAGCTATCTAATATTATCTTTTATTAATTTAGCTCTCTAAAAAGCCCTATAAATATAGGGCTTCTAGTTTTTAAGTAATAAAAAGAATTTTACTCTAAGAAACCTAGATTCTATATTTAATATAGCCTTTATATTTATTTATACTATATAGATATAGATATATATTGTATGTATATTAAGATAATATTAATATAAGAAAATAGAGGTATTTATTATAGATATAGAAAAATTCTATAATTATTCAATATTTTCTCTATATCTATATTTATTAAATGGATCTCCTTTTATATGTTAGTAATAAAATAGATATCTTATAAACTAGATAAATTTATATAGTAGAAGAATCAATAGATAATATCTTAGATCTAC
Organism: Penicillium sp. VS AB III KN; assembly: GCA_019775275.1. Taxonomy (NCBI): domain Eukaryota; kingdom Fungi; phylum Ascomycota; class Eurotiomycetes; order Eurotiales; family Aspergillaceae; genus Penicillium; species Penicillium sp. VS AB III KN. The sequence continues at coordinate 438,868 of JACWGB010000020.1, read as the reverse complement.
TAGGCTCTTTTTAATAAGATAGAGTAATTATATTAAGGGGGAGAGAGAGTAATTCTATTATTCCCTAAAATATAAAGTAGTAAAAATAATAACTAGATAATTAAGATACAATAGTACTTATTAGTATGATAGTCCTGAAAGTTTATTAGAATATAGGAAGTATTTATAGTCTAGACTATAAGCTTCTTATAAATAATATTTATCTAAATATTAAAGAATAGTATTATTATATTAGTCTAAAATAAGAGAAAGCTAGGAAATAAATCTTAAGTTATTTTAAATAACATAGATTATACTTAAAAAAAGCTATATTATAACTAGAGATGAACTAGAGGTTATACGACTATTTAAATATTCCCTAGGTTTATAAGCCTAAGCCTATTTAATAAGAGCTAATAGGGAAAAATCTCCATACAAGGATAAATAGAATTTATTAATTATACTATAGATAATAATAGTTAGTTATACGACTCTCCTTAGCCTATCTAATAAGAAAAAAGCCTTTATAATATAAAATATTATAATAAATAAATAAGGCCCTATAAAAAGGAAAGTAGGAGAACGTTAAAAAAAGGCGGTATAGACTTTTTAGTCTAAATAATAGGCTATATTTATAGATAGAGAAAGAGTATATAATTTTAATATTACGTTATAAAAGATACTATAATAGTTATATATATTAGAAATAAAGGTAGGAAAGCGAGAAATAATTATATAATTAATATATTAGGTTATAATAGAATATAATAGATAATTCTACTACTCGTCGTACGTCTAACCTACCCTATATAGGTAGATCAATCCCTTCCTAATACTATTGCCTTTTCTAATACTATCGTTTTCTACTAAAATACCTACTGTTTACCTATACTATAGCCGATTAGTATAAAAACGAAGAGAAATATATTATTAATACTTACGAAGCTACCCGAACCTAAAAAAAGCCGAGGTTAAAGGGTATAGCGCGTAATTTCGGCGTTTCCTATAACTACCTTTATATCTAGTTCTATAGTCGACTATCTCGCTTAGCGCGTATAAAGACTATCTACGCTTATTAGAGCTACAAGAATTACTAATAATTAAGTAGATTCGGAAGCTTAATTCCCTATATACTATGTCTACTAGTATAATAGTATCTAATACTACGAGCTATATTTCTATAGCTAATATAGAGGACTAGCTACTTAATAAGAACTAGGTTTAGCGCTTTCTAAACTATCTCCTATCTAACCCTTTATTTATTAAATAGCGTCTAATTAATAAAAAATAGCTTAATATAGAGAATATTAGCTATCTTCAGTATTAATACGATTATTTAGCGCTTTATATTACGAAAATTCTACCTAAAAATATATATAATTTCGATAAAACCGGCCTATAAATAGGCTATGGTATACCGTAGAAAGTCGTAACTAGTCGCTAGGTATATATATCCTATATCTTAATAGATAGTTAAGCGGAATTGATTACTAATATCGAATCGCTATAGATAGCGATATTACACTACTATACTTTATAATTAAAGGGGCATATTTTTTAGAATAATAGTTCGAGGATTAGCCTATTCTAGATAACTACTACTTTACTATATCTTTATCTAGTTATTCTTACGATAAATTAGCCTATATTTAGCTATAATATAACTAGATTTAGAAGGATAAAAAACGCCTACTTTTAATAGATAGTTATAGCTCCTATCTTATATAGGAGTTTATTACTTTTTACGACTACTATGTATAATATTATTCTTTATTATTTTATACCTTATATAACCTATATATACTAGCTACTTAATAGGACCCCTTTTTAGTAGTATAAATATTAATTCCGTTTATATAATAATTATATTTAGCGATATAAGGTAATACATAGTTTAAAAAGCGTATTTTCCGCTATATCGCCTATATTCGCGAAAAAACCTTTACCTAACGCGTAATTTATTATTCCTTTAAAGGATAGAGAATATATTCTTTCGATACTAGTAAGTTTATATAATATAGCCTTTAGTCGATAAATTATCCCTAGAATTAGACCTTTAGATATAGGACAATAAACCGTAATTATTACTATCTTCTAACTAGAACATTAGCCCTAAAACTACTCCTAGAAGTACCGAACGTAGTACTAGGAAGCTTCTTACCCTCGGGAATAATAGGGAGGCTATATCCGACTAAAATAAGCGGTTCAAAAGCGTTTATAGTAGGAAAATATACATAATATATAAGAGCTAATATACGTACGCTATAAGATTAGTATTCATAGCGTATCGTAGCCCTCTAGCATAATTATAGGCCTAGCTATAGGGCTATATATCAACCTAGCTATTATAGGATATTAGCTTAGACTATTATACGTAGTATCGCTAGCCGTAAGGCAAAAGATATTAAATATAAGGCTAAATAGGATATAAGACTATAGGTAAAATATTAGGCTATATCGCTACTACTACCTCCTAGAGAGTAATTACTAGGATTAATCGGACCGGATAAGTATCCTCTAATACCTTAGGGTAGTACGCTTTAGGATAAAACTGTGGGAAAATAGGTATATATAGATATTAATAACGATAGTATTAGGAAGGAGAATAGCATTAGGAAGGGGTCGACCTACTCTAAAGGAGTAGGTCGACGTACGACTAGTATACCCTAATAAATATATATCTTAATCATTTACAAAAAAAAATAAGAAATATTTTATAGTAATATCTAGTAACTAGGCTACCTAGTTATCTAAAATATCATATTAACTAATAAATAAAATAATAACTTATCTCTTAAACCTACCATCGCGACCGCCATCCACGATCTTTATTACCATTAGAATCGTTATATCTAGCCTATTCCCCGCAACCGCGGCCGCGAACCTAACCACAACTAGTAATTTGGGCAAAGATTGTGTGCAAAAATTGTGTATCGGCGTAGATGGTTATAGAACGAGAGTTAGAAGCAGTAGGTAAAGCGATATAGGATTTGCTACGAAATCTTATACTAAATCTTATTAAGATAAGGGCGGATATATGGTTTCTAAGGTCGGGGTAGCAGGTTACTATAGTAATCCCCCTTCTATCATTTTTAAATCTATTAGCTATTTGCCTTAGAGCCTACTCTTCTAACCNNCCCCCCCCCCCCCCCCCTTACCTTAGGAATCAGGTATCTACCCCTATTTAGGTTTAGTGCGTAGTTTGTATTGGCAAATATTGGCGAATCCTATACCGCTTTACCTACCGCTTCTAACTCCTTCTAGAACTATCTCACATATACTATTTTTATATACTATTTTCCCTAAATCACCGGTCGCAGGCGCGGGGAATAGGCGGGATACCATAATATAGAGAGTCGTAGGGATTTTAGAGGGCGTAAAGCGCGTAGAGCGCGGTCGCGGTCGTAGAGATAGATATAGGTATACTACGGAGTAGTTAGCGAGGTTATAGGCTACTAAATAAGCATAATTAATATATATTCGATAGAGATATACGTAGAGGGCTTAATTACCCCAAAAACGAGTAATTTAATAGGGTTAAAACTATTACGATAGCTAATATAATAAAACTAATTATATGCGAATTATAAAAGTAGTAACGTAGAGAAGGAATAATTATATATAACGTATTCGGTAAGCGAGTAACGTACCTACCCCTATCTACTAAATTTAAGTAGATTTATCCTAACTAAAATACTATAAAATTAATTAAACTAAACTAGCTTCTCTGTCTCCCTTCTATACCCTAGGCGTCTATATATTCTATATCCCCTCTAGCCCTATATATATAAACCCTCCGTAGCCTACTTACTAGACCTATTATTTTAGGCTTTAATAGGCTCTATATATAGTTTATAAGCCTCTCGAACCGAGAGATCCCTTTTATAGGCTATATACCTAGTTAACTAAGTCCGCTTTTACTTCTATTTCTTATTAGTAGTATATAATTTACTATTTTCTCTCGCTAGAAGTATAGTATTATATAGAACGAGATAGAAGTATTTAATAAGTTAATTCAACGTACGATCTAATAGGCTTAGTAGGCTTCGTAAACCTATATAAATTAGAGCTTTAATTAAGAAAGCCTATTAATATACTTTTTTCTCGGTAGAAAGGGTTTTTAGTATAAAATTCTAGCTTAATTTACTACCCTAGGTTAGGGGAGGTATTAAGATTCGAAAATAAATATTAAGCTTCGAGAGTACCTAATAGGATAGAAAAGAACTAAACTAGTAGCGGTAAAACTATTTCTAATTGTCTTTAGTTTATATACCTTAATTTAGGCGAATAGATTTATCTCGAGAAAATTAAGCTTATCGATATAACTAATACTAAGATATATCTTTGTTTCGATTATCCGACTATATAACTACTTTAATACTATAAAATAGCCGATATCGAGCGGCTATAAAAAAATACGAGGAGTATATAGGTATATAGATTAAAATAATATTATTTTAGTTATACTTTAGGGTTAAATAGCTTCTATATCTATCGAGGACTAAAAGTCGATACTATCCCTTTAACCGTAAAGAAGTCGATAGAATAAAGTATTTTTTAAGCTATCGAAGCCTAATTTCGTTAGAGATCTATCCGTTTAGGCTTACTTCGAATCTCTAATCCTCTAGAAGGGGTTATCGAACTAAGATTCGATAAAAGATTTATTCTTAAAAATAATATATAGAGAAAGCGCCTAATCTAAAGTATTTATATACTTAATACTAGTTACCTACTTACGATTTCTAGGTTATAAAACTACTTACTAACTAGTTATAGTATTTAGATTTTATAATTACTTTTATAGTTATAGTTAATCCTATCGTAAACCTAGTCTTACTAAAGTTATAAATATTATCTAAATCGATACTATTCTCGATAATAGTTTTTTATATAAGCGTAAACTATTCCCTAATAACTTTTAGGTCTTCGTATTTCGTACGTTCGTAACTATAGCGTCTCGAGAATCGGCTTAATAGTTCGGAATATCTTTTTATAAAGTTATAAACCTATTTTTCCCTAACTATTTAAACCGAGGTAGTTCTATAGGTTTTAAGAAGAAGATTTATAGTTTCTTATATAGTAGTAGGCTAAGGCACTACTCTATATTTATTAAGTAAGATAATCTATCTCCGAATTATTTTCTCTTTAAATTCGGTTAATTTATAGCTATTTACGTATAAAGATATACGATAAGAGATATCTTAGAGATAGTAGCGTAAGGTAGGTTTAGGGACTTTAAATCGACGTACTATTTTACGAATAGTAGTAATTTCTTAATTCTTTATAGCTTAGGTAGCTAATAAAATCCTACCCTCTTACTATATTTAGTTTTAAGAGGTTTAGGAGCAAATTAGTAGTATAGTAGGTAGTTAAATTAGTTAAGTAGTTTTTTATATACGCGGTTTTAGGTTAGGTATATTACTCGCTTATATACGTTACTTACTTACCGAATATGTTATAGGGATTGTTAATAATAGGGATCTAGATTACGTAATCCTAGAGCTATATTCCTCCGCCCTCTAAATACCTATCCGCCTATACTTAGGTTAACTATCCTCCGATCCGACGCTATACGTTATATAGCCTCTTCCTTTGGATAAAAAGCGCCCTAATCCTTAGGTATATTATTCTCTACGTAATTAACCGAATATTTGTTATTTTTAGCTATAACTAACTAGGTCTATAGATTCTTCGAGGGTCCTACGGACTTAGGATAACAACGATAAAAATCGGCTAATTTTATTAGTATATTCCGAAAATTAGCTATATAATACTACGTAATATCCTAATTATATCTTAACTATTTAACTTTATACTTTAGTTTTCTATAGTATAGTCTTAATCGTAGAATCTCCTCGACCTTCTATTCCTACTAATTATTAACTATTATAGGCGGCCTAGGATCCTTAATCTAGCTCTATAATAGCTCTATTCTCGATATATAATATAACTTACTAAGGTTAAATACTAGATAAATCTTAATAGATAATAGTAGGTCGAGCCTAAATATATATATATTTTTTAATAATAATAATTTTATAAAGCTTACTAGCCTAATTAGATAGCTTATAACTACGATAGTTCTATCTCTAATAATAGATTATTAAAATTGATCTCTTTATAATACTTATTAGCCTAATTCTACTAAAATACCTAGGTATATTAGACTACTTTAGCTATTTCTTTTATACTTATTTAATACGCTATATAAATAAAGCTTTTAAGTATTAGTAGTTATTTATAGTATTATCGATAGCTTAAGGTTTATATCTTAGTCGAATAATATCTTTAGCTTATATCCTTTTTTAATAATAAAAAAAGATTATTTTATTAAATCTTACTAAAGTATAGATACTATAAAATTAATTATTAGTAACTATTCTAACTAATTATCTTAGTATTTACTAACAATAGTATTATCTTTAGTTACTAGGCTATCTATTAGTTCGTAATTTTACTCTATCTATCTATCTATAGGTAATATATAGTCGATAGCTTATACTTAATATTTAGGATATAATAGAACTCTCTCTAGAACTTAGAGATAAAGTACTTTCTATAATCTAAGATAATAGAATCTAGTATACTAATCTATCTCTTCTATTATTATAGTCCTATAATATAGAAAAGAAATCTATCGCTTATTTAGTCGATTATATACTATAAATACTATATTATAGCTATATTTATTTTCTGAGAATAATCTAAAATCTAGTAATATACTACTATAGTTAGTTAGATATAGATAAAGATTATAAAAGTCTTAGGGTCTTATCCTACTAAGTCTTTATTCTATTATAGATTAGATAATTATTTATATATTACTATATATTAGATATATCTAAGCTACTAATATTAGGTCGATAGTAGAGTCTTTATTTTTATCTAAATTATAACGTATATCGTCGGAGGTCGGAGGATTGTGGCTCCGGGATCACGTGATCTAGGTCCCTATCATCAACAATCCCTATATATATAATTATTTCTTCCTTACGTTACTACTTTTATATTTCGCGTATAATATTTTCTTGATTATATTAGCTAGCGTAATATAGTAGTAACGTCCTTTTTTACCTTTTTTATCGTTGTTAGCTATATAGACATCGATAGTTCGCTATCGCCGTCTCGCTAGCGCGATCCCTATATTCTAAACCGAACCGACGAACCGAAGTAATTCTAGACCTAAACTCTCTTTTTTGCTAAGTACCGTACGTTATAGCGCTAAGAACGACCTAATCCTAATCTCGCCGACGTAAAGACGCGGTATAGAACCTAAACCTTAGTACGGCCTAGAATCTAGAGAACCTAGAGCCGAGTATCGAAACCGCGGACTTAAATCCTTACGTAGAAGTCTAGGATAAATCCTACCCGACTATAGAGTCGGTTAATCGACGTACCTCTATCCGTATAGGGTAGTAGGAGATCGACCTATACTATATCTAGAATAACTTATATACCGCTAAGCTTATATATAATTTCTTAATAAACGCTACTATCCTCGCTAACGCGAAGTTAGGTAAGATAGAGTACTAAGTTATAGCTATTAATACTAAGTACGAGAAGCTCTAGTAGTAGTATATTAAACTATAGAACTATCTTACGGTTGCCTAGTCTAAGAAGGGATAGTTTACGATTAAGCTTGTTAAGTTACGTAAGCGTTACGACCGATAGTATAGGTAGTAATCTACTCTATCCCGATCCTATACCCCTATAACCCCTACGCCTATATCTAGACCTAAACTTACTTCTATTCTAGCTATAATTCCTATATAAGTATAATAATCCCTAAAGCTACCTAATCTACTAATACTAAGTAATAGTAAAGAGCTATATTTTAGCGTTTAGAAAGCCTAGATATAGGATAAGCTTAAGAGTAATACCGATTATTACCTAACCGCCTAAAACTACGTCTAGTATATCGTAAGCTACTACGAGGGAATAGCTATACTATATATCTAGACCTATTTAGATAATAATACTACCTAACTATATACCGATATAGAAAATATTATTAAGTATCTATAGAGCGTATTTACGAACCTAAACTACGTTGCTAAAGCTCTATATAAGTATAAGTATCTATTTATAAAGCCTAAAGACAACTTTAATATATTCCTTACTAATTTCCTACGTCTTACTAAAGAAGTAGAGCGCCTTAAGAAAGATTGTATACGTAAGCTCTACCGAAAGATACCGTCGAAGCTATAAAAGTAAACTATAATTCTTCTAGATAATCCTACCGTTAACTTCGATCGATTTGTTACTATTTACTAGCGTATAGTATTAAACCTTAACCTATACTATAAGTAGAAAGAGACTCGCTAGGCTACTACTATTGCTACCTCTAGAACTAGTTAGAACTCGATAATAGGTACCGCTAGATATAGACGTACCGATTCTATAGTTCTACCTATTAAGAAAGAAGGAACCCTAAACCCTAGTCTTAAAAACCTAATAATCCCCGATAAATAAATAGCCTATCTAAAGAAAGGTAGATATTTTAAGTACTACGAGTAAGGCTATATCTCTAGGGAATACCCTAAGAAGACTATCGCGACTATCGATACCGTTTTAGAGCTCGTCGCCTATAAATCCTATAAGGTCGACGATAAGTAGGGAAAAGTTTAAGCTCGGAGAAAGTCTCTTTTCCGAGCGGGAAGACAATATTATTATTTATATTAGACTTAAGGAAGTTATTAGGAAGAGGAAATAGTATACTATTTAATATATAAATAGTACTAAATAGATATTCTTTCTCTATCTATACGTTAAGTAATATAGGAGCCGATAGTTTTATTTATATCGATACGTAACTAGTATTATAGGCTATAAAAGCCTTCGGCTAGAATATAATTAAGCTTAACTATACTATACCTACTTAGGGATTCGATAATTATCCTAGAAAGCTAATTACGTATACTATTAAGCTAACTTTAATACTTATAGGCTATATATAATAACGCTTACCGATACTAATCGCTAATCTAGGTAAGTATAACCTAATCCTTAGCCGCGAGTAGTTCGTAGAATATTAGGTCTTCCCTAATTACGCAAAGTATCGTCTAATCTAGCCTAAGGAAGCGAGTCTATATAATAAGGTCGCTAGCTAGTTACCGATAATACTCCCCTAAACGATCCTATAACGACCTAACCTAAATTCTAACTATTAGAAAGATATAGACCGACGTAATCGAAAGTTTAAGGAAGAGATAGCGAAGATAGGACGCGTACTCCTTAGAGTAGAGTTACCTAGACCTTCGGTTATACCGATACCTAAGTAGCTTCTGCCGACCTATATCCTACTATCCGACACGATTACGATAATCGGTATAGCCGGATTTTATCGGTATACTCGAAAAGAAAGGATAGAGATATTTATAACCTCGTTAGAGAAGATTAATAAGATTCTAGAGAATAAGAGAGATACCTAACGCGTAGAGGAGGATCGTAAAACTCGTTACGTTATTCCTAAGTAGTACTACGACTATATAGATACCTTCTCGGAGTAAGACTCTAATACGATACCCCTATCTCGTAAGTTTATTAACTATAAGATTATCCTTAAAAAGGGAGTAATACTAGGTTACTATCCTCTCTATAAATAGTCGGAGGAGAAGCTCTAAGCGGCGAAGGCCTATATTACCGCGAACCTTACGAAAAAGTTTATCGTAGAGAGCAATACGCTATTTATATCGCCGATCTTAATAGCAAAGAAGCTAGGTAGTAGCCTCTACTTCTACGTTAATTATCGGAAGCTAAATACGATTACTAAGAAGGATCGATACCTAATTTCCTTAATCGACGAGATTTTCTAGCGACTAGGANNCTAGGAAAAGCTAAGTTCTTTACTAAGCTCGATATCCGATAGGGATTTTATCGAATTCGGCTATACCCTAACTCTAAGGACCTTATAACGTTCTAAACGCGCTACGGATTATTAAGTATAAGATAATACCCTTTAGATTAATAAATAGGCCTACGATATTCTAATAGTTTATTAATATAACTCTTAGAGAGTATTTAGATAACTTCGTAACTACGTTTATTAACGATATCCTAATCTATAGTAAGATAGAGGAAGAGTATATCTAATATATTAGGAAGGTACTCTAGAAGCTCCGTAAGGTAGGACTCTAGGCTAGTCTAGGAAAATACGAATTCTATACCTAGACTACTAAGTTCCTTAGGTTTATAATTAGGACCGATAGTATTAAGGTAGATCTAGCGAATATTGTAGTTATCGCTAATTAGTAATAGCTAATAACCGTTAGGGGAGTATAGTTATTCCTCGGATTCTATAGCTTCTACCGGCGATTCGTAAAGAACTATAGCCGTATCGCGAAGCCGTTAAACCGGCTAACCGAGGATAAGGTCCTATTTATATAGACTCCTAAGTACGAACGAGTCTTCTACGAACTAAAGAAGATAATAATATCGACTCCGGTACTAGCCTATTACGACCTATCGGTACCTACGAAGATCGAGACTGATACGTTAGATAGATATATAGAAGGAGTACTATTATAGCTCTAGTCGGATAGGTATTAGTATCTAATCTATTTCTATTCAAAGAAACTCGACGCGACCTAATAGCGATAGAATACGTATAATTATAAGATATACGGTATTATCGCGGCTCTCGAGATATAGAGAGTAGAGCTAGAAGAACTATAGCAAGAAGACCGATTTAGTATCTTTTCTAACTACTAGTCGTTATAATATTTTATAACTAGCAAAAAGCTTAATTCTAGATAGGCTAGATAGTACGAATTCTTGTTACGATTCTACTTCTTAATCCGGTATTTCGCTAGAAAGCGGAATATTATCGCCGATACTCTCTTACGTAAGGATCCTATAGAGCGATATTAGGACTAGATCCTCCTTCCTTAGGAGTATCTCGAATACGGTATATATCCTAATAATATCGTCGACGACTCTCCTTCCCCGATTACTATAGCCCTAATAGGAGTAGACCTAATAGGCAAGCCCCTTACGGCTAGTATTATCGTACGAACCCTAAAAGCGAATAGGGACTACGAATCCCTAAAAGAATACCGCGATTAAGCTAGAATAGGCGAAGCGAGGTACTTTTCGGTAAGGGGTAGTCTACTACTATACGATAGGAAGCTAGTAGTACTAGAGGATAGGGATTTAAGAGCCCGCCTACTCGATAAGATCTATCGTTAACTATCGACGGCGTATCCTAGCTAGACGAAGATAAAGGCTCTACTATCGACCTAATATTGGTAGCTAGGATAGGTATCTAACGTATAGCGATACGTTAACAACTATCTAATCTATAGAAGAACGAAGACCTAGAGGGATAAGACCCTAGGGCTCCTACGACCTTTACCCGTACCCGACCGACTATAGTAGTATATTACTATAGATTTTAGATCGTTCCCGAAGGATAAATATAGCTATAATATAGTATTTATAGTATATAATCGACTAAGTAAGCGATAAGCCTCTATTCCGTGCTATAAAACTACGACGGTAGAGGGGATAGCTATATTATTCGTAATATATATCTTTCGATAGGTTAGTATACCGGACTCTATCGTCTCGGATCGAGGAGGGTAGTTTATCTCTAAGTTCTAGAAGGAGTTCTATTGTATCCTAAATATTAAGCGGAAACTATCGACTACTTACTACCTATAGATAGATAGGTAGAGTAAAATCGCTAACCAATAGATAGCCCAACGACTACGGACGATAGTCAATAAACACTAAGATAATTAGTCGGAATAGTTACTAATAATTGATTTCGTAGCGTCTATGCTTCGCCAAGATTCGACGAAGCGATCCCCCTTCTTCGTTAAACGGGGGTATAAACCGAGGATATCGTTCGACTAGGATATAAGCCCTAAACTATCGATAGCGCCGCAAGTAGCCGCCGATATACGAAGTTTCATATAGCGTATTAAACAAGTATAGAAGGATACCGCCGAGGCAGTCCGACATACATAGGTACTTTAGCGTAGTTAGGCCGACAAGTATCGTAGGGAGGTTGATTTTGATATCGGCGACATAGTATTCGTAACGACCCGCTATTAGGGACTAGACCGTCCTAGTCGTAAGTTGTCGGATTAGGCTAGTAGGCCTTACAAGATTGTTGCGAAGGAGGGAAATATATTTAGGCTTAACCTACCGTCGTCTATTAAGGTTCATCCGGTATTTAACCCTAGCAAGTTACGCCGCGTACCGAAGACGGAGCCGTTATAGGGTTAGATCGAAGATCCTAAGCCGCCGATAATAGTCAATAATCAGCAGGAATAGGAGGTCGAGGAAATTCTACGGTCGAGGTTGTACTACAGAAAGCTATAGTATAAAGTCAAATAGTTAGGACATAATCGGGATAATACCTAGTATTATATAGCTGATTTTCGGAATATACCAATGAAATTGGCCGATTTTCATCGTCGTTATCCTAAGTCCGCGGGACCCCCGAAGAATCTGCAGACCTAGTTGGCTACGGCTGAAAATAACGAGTATGCGGTTGATCACGTGGATAATAATATGCCTAAGGATCGGGGCGATCCTCCTTTAAAGGAGGGGGCTATGTGACGTATAACGTCGGAGGTAGGAGGATTGTGGCTCCGGGATCACGTGATCTAGGTCCCCATCATCAACAATCCCCGCGTGTATGATTATTCCTTCCTCACGTTACTACTTTTATATTTCGCACATGACATTTTCTTGATCATATTGGCCATCGTAACACGACGAAGCGATCCCCTTTCTTCGTTAAATAGGGGTATAAACCGAGGATATCGTTCGACTAGGATATAAGCCCTAAACTATCGACGGCGCCGTAAGCGGCCGCCGATATACGAAGTTTTATATAGCGTATTAAATAAGTATAGAAGGATACCGCTAAGGTAGTCCGATATATATAGGCGTTTTAGCGTAATTAGGCCGATAAGTATCGTAGGGAGGTTGATTTTGATATCGGCGATATAGTATTCGTAACGACCTACTATTAGGGACTAGACCGTCCTAGCCGTAAGTTGTCGGATTAGGCTAGTAGGCCTTATAAGATTATTACGAAGGAGGGAAATATATTTAGGCTTAACCTACTATCGTCTATTAAGGTTTATCCGGTATTTAACCTTAGTAAGTTACGCTACGTACCGAAGACAGAGCCGTTATAGGGTTAGATCGAGGATCCTAAGCCGCCTATAATAGTCAATAATTAGTAGGAATAGGAGGTCGAGGAAATTCTACGGTCGAGGTTATACTATAGAAAGCTATAGTATAAAGTTAAATAGTTAGGATATAATCGGGATAATACCTAGTATTATATAGCTAATTTTCGGAATATACTAATAAAATTGGCCGATTTTTATCGTCGTTATCCTAAGTCCGCGGGACCCCTAAAGAATCTATAGACCTAGTTAGCTACGGCTAAAAATAACGAGTATGCGGTTAATTACGTGGATGATAATATGCCTAAGGATCGGGGCGATCCTCCTTTAAAGGAGGGGGCTATATAACGTATGTCGTCGGAGGTCGGAGGATTGTAGCTCCGGGATCACGTGATCTAGGTCCCTATTATCAACAATCCCCGCGTATATAATTATTCCTTCCTTACGTTACTACTTTTATATTTCGCGTATGATATTTTCTTGATTATATTGGCTAGCGTAACATAAATAAGATATACTATCGGTAGTAAGTATTATATAAACCTTATTAAGTAAATAAGCTCTTAAGTTACTATTATCTAGTACTATTAGTTTATTATCGTATAGTAAGAGACTATCTTTTACCGAGAAGTATCTCTCTTCATCTATTCTCGCCTAATTATAGTATTCCTCAAGAGATTTATAGTCCTAGTTTATTTCTAAGATTTATATAATAATATTAGTCGTAAGAGGCTTAGTCGTTATAGTTCCTACTATTAGCTCTATTTCTATTAAAGCTATAGTAATTAGGGAAAAGAAGTTATTAGTAATATTGTTAGGATATATATTATATTTAAAGTATTCCTAAAAGAATAGGATCTAGTCTTATCTTCGCTCTATAAGGTCTTTACGTAGAAAAGTATTAGTAATAATATTCTATTTGCTAGTAAAATACTAGATAAGGAAATAGAATCGTAATAGGAATTTATACTGTCTAGCCTGTCTAGAATTTAGCTTTTCATTAGTTATAAGATATTATAATAACTAATAGTTAGAAAAGATACTGAACCGACCTTCTTCTATAGTCTTTCTAACTTAGCTCTCTATATCTTAAGAGCTATAATAATACTATATATTTTATAGTTATATATATCCCATCGCTATTAGGTTACGTCGAGTTTCTTTAAATAGAAATAGACTAGGTACTAATCCTTATTAGGCTATAGCTATAATAGTATTACTCCTACGTATCTATCCAATATATCGGTCTTAATCTTTATAGATATCAATAGGTTATAATAAGTTAGTTCGGAGTTAATATTATTATTTTCTTTAGCTTTATAAAAGACTTATTTATACTTAGAAATATTAGAATATAGCTAAATTCGATAGAATTCCTATCTAATATTAAGCTTAGTAAAGAATTTCGCCTTACTTAGTTATTAGAAAATCTCGTCGATTAAGAGAATCGGGTATCGATTTTTCTTCGTAGTAGTATTTAGTTTCTAGTAGTCTATATAGAAGTAGAGCCTACTCTTTAGTTTTTTTGCTATTGAGATTAGTAAGATAAATAGTATATTACTCTACGATAAATCATTTCGTAAGATTTGCTATAATATATCTTTACTACTTAGAGCTTTTCTTTAGATTATTCATAGAGACGATAATACTTTAGCGTTACTCTCTCTTTAAGGATAATCTTATAATTAATAAACTCGCAGTATAAAGATATTATATAGAATCCTATTTAGAGAAAGTATTTTATATAGTTATAATACTACTTATGGATAATACGATAAGTTTTATAGTATTTCTACGAGTATCTGTCTTATTTTCTAAAATCTTATTAATCTTCTCTAATAAGATTATAAATATCTCTATCTTCTTTCCTAAGTATATCGATAAAACCTAGCTATACCAATTATCGTAATAATATCCTATAGTAGAATATAGATCAATATAGGCTATTTAGATATTAGTATATCTAGAGGTTTAGGTAACTTTATTTTATAGAGTATATATCTTATTTTTACTATCTTTTTTTTGATTACTAGCTATAGTTTTAGCTGGTTTATAGTACTATAAGTAGTTAGCTTTCTCGAATTTCTAATTATGTTAGTCTATATTCTCCTAATGGTTAGAATTTAGGTTAGGGTATTATAAGATTATTTAGGGAAATATTATTAGTAACTAGTTAGCGACCTTATTATATAAGCTTACTTCTTTAGGCTAGATAAGATAATATTTTATATAATTAGGAAGAACCTAATATTCTATAGAACTACTTATAGCTAAGGCTTAGGTTATACTTATCTAGGTTAGCGATTAGTATCGGTAAGTATTATTATATATAGCTATTAAGTATTAAAATTAGTTTAATAATATATATAATTAGCTTTCTAAGATAATTATTAAACTTTTAGGTTAGTATCTTATATTTAAGCTTAATTATATGCTAATTAAAGGCTTTTATAACTTATAATCCTAATTATATATCGATATAAATAAAACGATTAGCTTTTATATTACTTAATATATAGATAGAGAAAAAATATCTATTTAGTATTATTTAGTATTATTTATATATTAAATAATATACTATATTCTTTTTCTAATAACTTCTTTAAGTCTAATATAAATAATAATATTGTTTTCCTACTTAGAAAGAAGACTTTCTCCCAGATTAAACTTTTCCTTATTTATTAGCTATCTTATAAGATTTATAACTAAATTTAAAGAGAAAATAATTTAAGAGATAGATTATTTTAAGAAATATAGAATAGTATCTTAGCCTTTACTATATAAGAAACTATAAATCTTCTTAAAATCTATAACTACCTTAGTTTAAATAGTTAAGAAAAAATAGGTTTATAACTTTATAAAAAGATATTCTAACCTATTAAGCCTATTCTTAAGATATTATAACTACGAATATACGAAATATAAAGACCTAAAAATTATTAGTAAATAGTTTATATTGATATAAAAAGCTATTATTAAGATTAGTTTTACGATAAGATTAACTATAACTATAAAAATTATTATAAAGACTAAATACTATAGTTAATAAGTAGTTTTATAACCGAGAAATTATAAGTAAGTAATTAGTATTAAATATATAAATACTTTAGATTAGGTAGTTTCTCTATATATTATCTTTAAAAATAAAATTTTTATCAAATTTTAGTTCGATAACCTTTTAGGGAATTAAAGATTCGAAGTAAGCCTAAATAGATAGATCTCTAACGAAATTAGGCTTCGATAGCTCGAAAAATACTTTATTCTATCGACTTTTTTATAGTTAAAAAAATAGTATCGGCTTTTAGTCTTCGATAGTTATAGAAGCTATCTAACCCTAAGATTCGACTAAATTATAAAGAAAATAATATTATTCTAATCTATATATCTACGTATTCTTTATATCTTTTATAGCTACTTAATATTAGCTATTTTATAGTATTAAAGTAATTATATAGTCGGATACTCGAAACAAAGATATATCTTAGGATTAACTATATCGATAAAGTTAATTTTCTCGAGGTATATCTATCTACCTAAATTAAGATATATAAACTAAAGACTATTAAAAATAGTTTCGCTACTACTAATTTAGTCTTTTTCTACCTTAATTAAGTACTCTCGAAGCTTTATATTTATCTTCGAACCCTAATACCCTCCTTAACCTAAGGTAGTAAATTAAGCTAGAATTTTATATCAAAAATCTTTTCTACCGAGAAAAAAGTACGTTAATAGGCTTTATAAATTAAAGCTCTACTTCGTATAAGTTTACGAAGCCTACTAAGCCCGTCGGATCGTACGTTAAATTAATTTATTAAAGACTTCTATATTATTCTATATAATACTATACTTATAGCGAGAGAAAATAGTAAATTACGTACCGCTAATAAGAAATAGAAGTAAAAGTAGACTTAGTTAACTAGGTATATAGCCTATAAAAGGGATCTCTCGGTTCGAGAGGCTTATAAACTATATATAGAGCTTATTAAAACCTAAGATAATAGCTTTAGTAAGTTGGCTATAGAGGGTTTATAGCTATATATATAGGGCTAGAGAAGATATAGAATATATAGGCGCCTAGGGTATAGAAGAGAGACGTATCTAGATAGAGAAGCTAGTTTAGTTTAATTAATTTTATAGTATTTTAGTTAGGTTAAATATATTTAAATGTAGTAGATAGGGGTAGGTACGCTACTCGCTTATATACGCCGCTCGCTTACCGAATACGTTAGGTAGTTCAAATATCTATCTAGATAGTATACGATAAATACGTACTATATAGGTTAGTATAATCTTATTTTTAGTATAAATATAGTCGAATTAGGAGGTTAAATAAGTACTATATCCGTCGAAAATTAGAAGCCGATACCGCCTAACAACTATTAGTCGCCGGAATAAACTATTTTTCTAGCTATCGTAGCCTAATTTTATCGGTTGTCTATCTATTTAGGCTAACTTCGAAACGCTAGTTATTTAGGAGGCCCTAAACTATAGAAAATTATATATTCTGCTCTTAAAAGATAATAGTAAATAGGAGGGCCTATCTAGCCGTATTAATAGTTTCGATGCTAGTAACCTATTCGCGATTCCTAGCTATAAAACTACCCTCCGACCGTAATACTTAGCCTGTATAATTACTTTCGTATTATCTATAAGGCCTATCGTAAACCTAGTTTCGTTAAAATTGTAAATATCTTTATCTAGAATCCTGTATAGCTAAATCGTCGCTTTTACGGTATCGAATAAGTCCCGAATTACCTTCGGATCCTCCTATTTTACGCGTTTATAGTTATAGCGACGGGAAAAGCGTAATCTAAGCCGTTTAGGTACCATTTAATAAATTTCCTAATCTAATTAATTATAGCCGAGTATATAGATAGATAGGGGTCGAACCGCGCTTCGAGAGCAATAAATCGGCTATTTCTCGTACTATCGATAGTTAGCGGGCCCCTCTATGATTATCTATAGAGATAACCTACTAAATAAGTAATTCCTCTTCGAACTAGGCTAATCTATGCCTATTTACGCGAGTATCGACGCGATTTATAACCCCCTATAGCCGTATCTATAGGCTGGAGTTTAGGACCGCAAAATAGTATACTACGTAGTGTATAGACGGAATATCCCTACTTTTTTTAGCCTAGATAGCTAATTCGATAGCTTTTTGGCTAGCTTAGGACCGATCTAGGGGCATAGTAAATAGTTGGAAAAGGTAACGCGAACTAAACGCGTAGAAAATTAATAGGGTAACCGGCTCGGTAGTATAACTCGCTCGGCAGTAATTAATGTTATCGAATATATAGTCATATATCGATAATTATTTGATTTGTAAAAAAATAAAGACCTAGTAAAATAAGACTCTAAGCCTCTTATGATCTTTATCTATTTTTGACCGACTATAATAAAACACATAGTGAATTTGATAAATTATAGCTTTAAATCTCAACATTAGGGCCTATATAGATAGCAAACTTAAAGATTATCACCTATATAGTTAGTTTAGTACCTTTGTAGAGGCTAGGAAATTTTGGTAAGAGAATATTAGTGATATATATATATCTCAAGCTTATCTTGCAATATTACGTCGTAATTTATGTATTCTTATTATCAAACTCTTATATTTACCTAAAAATTATATATACTATAGAGAATGCTTATCGGTACCGGTATACTTATATTCGAGTAAATTATTGCGTTAGTTGTTAAGATATAGCATTATAAAAAAACAGCATTTAATATAGTATTCGGCGGTAATCTACCTTGTAGTGCGGTCGGTCTACCTCATAGTGAAATACGTTATAATATATCTTCAAATATTGAGACTAAGTAATTAAATTTAGTTAGTCTTTTATTATTATCCTTAGGCTATTATATTTAGCTTATCTAGATTATAATTTTTATAAATATCTTTTTAAAATAGCTAGATAGTTATTTATTATCTTTTTTTTTTAAGACAGTATATTCGGTCGACTTACTAATTTCCTTAGGTAGTAGTTAAATTAAGTAAGAAAACTAGCCTACTATAGTTACTTATTATTCCGAAAGATTAAGAGCCTTGTTAAAATATCGTAGGTTTTTATAGTTAGTTAAAATCGTAAAATGTATAACTATTTTTAGCTCTCTATACTACTATAATAAGCTATTAAGAATGGCTAGAAGCTTTTTATTATAGATTTTGTAGTTAATTTTAGCTATATTTAATTTTATAGTATAATAAATATATAGTCCTAATATACTATCATCTTATCGTTATAAGAGATAATATATTACTCTTAAGGATAGTTTCTCGCTTTTTCTCGAATAGTATTAATATTAAAATATTAATAAAAGGGTTTTTTTAGTTTAATAAACCTAAGATATTTAACTAATATTTATTTAAACTCTAACTTCATAATATTATAAGCCTACTTTCTTAAGTTTTTATAGTATTTTTTTAATCTATTTATAATAATCGTCGAGAGATCTATCTAAATAAATAATAATATTATTAACGTAGGCTAATAAAAAATTATCTAGGTATTCTTATAGTATTTAATTAATATGTTATTCAAAGGTCGTAGGCACTTTAATTAGACTAAAAAGTATAATATTCTATTCGAATAATCTATATTATATTTAGAAGACTATTCTCTATTTATTACTAAGATAGATATAGATCTTATAAAAGATAATAATAATATCTACTTTTATAACCTATTATATTATCGATATATTTTATAAAGTTTTTTTAATTAATAATAATAGATACTAATCTTCTATTATAATAGAATAGTATTAAAAATATAATAATCTATATAGGATTAGATATCTCTACTTATTTTCTAGATAAGTAAGATAGAGAATATAGCTAGCGATTTATTTATATAAATAAAAATCTTTCTACATAGATCTATAAATATCTTTCGGAATATTGGTAACTTTTTTTTATTTATATTATATAGAGATCTATAAGATAGCTAAGCTTCTACTCTATTTTATTCTTTATAAATAGAATCTTATAGTTAATTCTAAGATAATACTCTATAAGTATATCTATTAGTTTCTAGCTAAATATCTCTAAATTATCTTAATATTATCTAGGTAGTTTGATCTTTAAGTCAATTCTTTTTTAATCGTAAAGCTTTATCGATATCTATCACAATATTCGGTATACTAATAATAAATATATATTAGTTATCCCGGCTTAACCTAATTAGGTAGGTCGCTATCGCCTAACCGTACTCGGTAGGTATATCTACTTTAACATAGATATTATCTATTTCCGTATCTTTTATCCTCTTTTATTTCGACCTATATTTACTTTATTTCTATCCTATATAGCTATACTATACTATTGGCTAAACCCTACGTCTTATTATCTTCTATAAGTAAGGCCCCTATTTTCTGCTTCCTAATTCTCTACGTTTATACGTATAAATAAGCCCCCGAAAACTAGATAGAAAATCATTAATCTAATCACTTTTTATAGTATATTTATATATTTATATCTATACTTTTCACTTTTTATATATCATATTTCTAGCTATATCATTAGCCAATCGGATATAGGGTCGGACCGATTATTTTATTATATAATCTTCATAAGGCCCGAAACCCTAAAAGTATCTTTTTTAATCTTTTTTAAGTATCTTTATTAATTTTTTTATAGTCATTTTCGTAATTTATAACTTCTTTTTAGGGGTATTAAAAAGATTTAGTCGGTTCTAATACTAAATTTTCTTACTAGCTTATATATATTAAGATATCTTTTCTAGGTTATATTTACTCTGTTGACTATTTTTAGCTATAGTATTCTGAGAATTAGTTCTTTTTCTTATTTCGAATAATATATATATAGGGAATAACTAGAATC